>OY992886.1:61185234-61192734 GCA_963921405.1 Cepaea hortensis
ATGCACGAGCTCTCCAGATCTTGATCCTGTGTTCCATTGTCGGGAAGTCAAGGAGGTATCTCATTGCTACACAGCTGGTGGCTCTCGTGCAGCCCAAAATGATGCGCATGGCTTCGTTTTGTACCTTGTCAAGTCTTCCAATCTGTGTAGGGCTGACAGTGAGGATGGCCAGGGCATACTCTAAGCGTGAAAGCACAAGTCCTTGGAACAGAAGTATTAGCAGTCTTTGCTCGATATTGGCAGTCTCCATGACTCTCATTGCTGACAAACCTTTTCGAGCCTTCGTTATGACATAGTCGACACGATCTCTGAAGGACAGGCTACGATCAAGCCTCACGCCTCATATGTCATTGACTGGGTTCTACTCAAACTGCTCCCATCCATTCTTACTGCCGGCAGGTCTGTTTTCACAATATGGTTGTTTAGTGAGAACCATGTAACCGTTGCCTTTGCAGGGTTGACAAGGGCATCGGCATCAGCACACCATGAGGAAATTCGATCTAGTTCGCCCTGCATATCATTGGCAACCGCCTGTCTATCTCGACCCTGTCGATACACGAGGATGTCGTTAACGAATGACAGAGTCCTACCCCTCCCGTCCAACTGTTGTTCAGTGATCGGCACCGTATACACGTTGAATAGTACTGGTGACAGTGGTGAACCCTGCGGCAATCCTGGACATATCGTTATCGGCTCAGAAGACCAACTCCCGCATCTTAGCACCACCTTCCTGTGGAGCAGAACTGCAGCTATCCATCGTACAAGGTGAGGGTGCACTTTCAGTCTGAGGAGGGTTTGCATCAAGTGCTCGAAACTGTCACACTAATACATAAATTCACTAATAATGATCCTGGGAAAGAAGTGAAACCTGTTTGACCATGTTTTGTCTCCTTATAACAGTACACAAGAGATACATGCATGAACTAGATGCAGTGCTCAAGGACCTTATTAAAAACAGTTGTGAGTATGAAGTTGTTAGATACACATACGGGTCAGTTGTTCATTATCATAGTATACACTCATTTATTCATCGTGTGACATGCCGGTAAGCGTGGGCGGTCATGTTTCGCCATCTCACGCGATCACCAAAGTCGTGGATCAGCTCATTGTTCTTGTCTCGACCATATCACGTGGCCAAGCCATCTAGGTATTAACTTCTCTGCTTTACCCTTGTTTTCTTCCCCTCTATATTGACAGTTGTCACCAAGTTCTCCGATATGTTTCTTCTCGTAACGAGGCTAAAAACTATGACCTTCTACGTCTAATTTCTCTAATCAGTTTACGGTTTTTATTTGTTTCTTGAAGGACTTGGTCACTGGTTGTTCTGTCTGTCCATGGTATTCTTTGCATTTTCCCAAGAAACCACATTTCCACAGCCATCTCAGGTGGTTTTCAGCTTGTATAGGGACTACTAAAAAAATTGCAGCGTGATGTACAACTCAAATGTGACTGCCCTGTCCAGTAGGGCTGTACTTGATTGAGCTGTACAATGTTTTTACAATGATAAAAGCAAACTTAGCATGAATTTGGATTCTACTTATACAGTAAGATAATAACAAGAGAGATTGCGGGTAATGGGTACCCTTTACAAAGGGGAAGGAAGCCACTGTCTTCTCCTGACCAGCTTAACTTTGGGTAAGGTGAAGTACCCGTTTAGCCCTTCAAACCCAAAAGAGTTGGCAGTAGATTAAATTTAAGAGCAGCCAACAGGTAGTTGTTGGTATGGTCTGAAATTAACGACGGTTTGCAGATTTCCTTAAATATGAATTGTTACAGTCATTGACCAGCAAGCATGTTCACTTCCACGAAAGTTAGCAATAGCAGCCTACCTAGATACCTAGAAACTAAAGATGTCAGAGAAATTATTCACATTTCAAAAGGTTATTATTGGGGCAAATTTTTGCAAGGCACAAACCATTGAATGATGGATTACGAAGATGATGATGAATAGGAAGAGTATAGATGATGGTCTACATACATTTATAGTACTCGCGTTTGTTAGCACACATTTATAAAAGCACTTATCAGTATCTGCTTGTAAAATAAACAAGCTGTGCATCTTTTTGTTACCCCAGTGTTCTTATTTTAAACATTTCGTCTTAACAGCGAGCTTTCCGGTCTATTCTTTTACGCTTGTAACTGCCGGTTGAATTTTTACGCGGGTTCTCCTAGTTTTCCGCCCTTGTTCAAGAAGTTAAACATCTTATCTACTCTCCGAGTGTTATAAAAATGGTGGGGAGAGGGGGAAATACCGAAGTAGGGTTATGTATTACGCAAATAGTGCATACTTATAAATCACTGCCCTGCTCAGTAGGCAATATGAACACGAATAATGAATACACAAACAATAGAATGCATATTTATGGCTGTCGGGCATACTTCGCTGCATCTCCTCAGGTACATATTGCAGAAATCACACAACATAAAGTAGAGTAATTAGATAAGTCCTTCAAGCTGAAATATACACATATTCGCACAGTAATTTCAATTGTCTACCACGGTAATTTTAAACTGACTATCATGTCTTTCTGTTTGCACAAAACGGGCCTAAGCAGATTAACCCTAATGGCTTCTGCAACCTTTAAAAAGAGATTATTTTGTGCGTAACTTCGTTATTCAATTTCACTACGGGAAAACATTGTTTTGAAATGTGAACATATTTATTGATATGGTGCACTAAGCTGCGAATTACACGATCGGCCATTAATCAATCAATCAGGTGCCGTCTCCACAATGAAGGTTGGCTGCAATGGATCTCCAACACTGTCTGTCTCTCCCCTTGACAGTACATTCTGTCAGGTTGATGTTCGTCCATCTCTTGATGTTACCTTCCCACTTGTATCGTTGTCTACCTCTTGCTCGCTTGCCCTCAACCTTGCCCTCCAGTATGGTTTTTATAAGAGTATCATGTCTTTTAACATAGCCGAAATATTTCAATTGCCCCCTCTTTATTTCTTTCATCAACTCTCTCTTCATTCCCAGTTTTTCTAGAACCTCTGCATTTGATTGATTTTGTTTCCATGAAATACGACATATGCTTCAGGCCATGCTATTCAACAAACCAACGAAGAACGTGCAGCACGTAAACACCGTTTTGTAAATAAAAAAAACACACAGCTTATTAACTTTCCCTATTTTGTTGTTTATCAACATTCAAATAAGGCATTAACAGAGCGCTTTCCACCAGCAAGCCGACAGCCGTTACCTCGCACACACGTGGGGATATAAATGAGTGCGTTCTACTACAGCAGCGGTTTAGACAGACTTCAGCAGGTTGTCAGAAATACTTATTAGTGAACATGTTTTTCTCTTGCATTGTGTCATTTACTGAGAACGTGTAATGGGAATAGTAAGGTCATTTATTTCCATTTGGATACGCGATCTTTGTTTTCAGTAGTCCATTTACGCCTCAGACATTGTTCATTTATCAGTTTTGTTTTGGCACTGAAGTCTGCTGAAGTGTAGCTAACAATGTTAGTAACAGTGACCTAGTTTTAAGTCTTAAGTGTAGGCTGGGTTTTGTACATTTCTGATTGCTTCGTTGTAGGTTGGTTATATCGAAATAGCAGCAAAGCTAGAATGTTAATCTGTATTTCTTCTGCTTTCTTATTCTTTTGGTGGTAATGTCCACAGCTTTCTGTCTCGTGAGCTGCCAACCACACCGGATATTTTATGCTACTGATGTTCCTTCATGATTTTGAGCAAAGGCTTGGGCGTGAGGGTTAGCTTTCTCTATTACCAGTGTCCTTAACAATTAAGCCTACCGTTCTCCGACTTTAGAGGTTCTTATGACAGAGATACATTTTAAAAGACTGCTTGAAATGCAAAGTTCTGCACAGGACAGACCATTGAATGATGGTACGTGGCATAACATAAAGTCACATTGTCCAACAGCTTACTCTTGAGTAGAGGTTCTCAAGCAGTCTAAGTAGCCCATTTAGTGGCGATGAACACACTAAACATTATGCATACTTGCCACGAAGTGATTGTTGCGGGCCTCGTCCTAGGGGTTCAGGAATAATACATTTCTGTCTATTCAAACATTTCATCACTCCTTGTTCTTGAAATAGAAAACGATAACCAAATAACGGTCACCAACAAACCTTTACAAGACGATATGGTTTTATATCTTTCAGACTTTAACCTGACGACTCCTGTCACATGTCGACCACACTCAATCGCTCTACAGAAACTTTAGAACACACACACTGGATTAACCAAAGCGGCATAACGGAATGTTAGCCATGCTTAAAAGACATGCCGCGTCCGTACTGGACGGCAGCCCAAGTCTCACTCCCTAGTGACGTTTTTCGTGACGCTTCCCTTAGTTTCCCTGCGCACTCTATAATTGTACCATTCGGTGCATCTTTAAGGGAAGCTCCCTTCAGCCTTTCTCATTCTGCTATGTGTCAGTGACTGATATGTGGCAATACTGCAGATGGATATATAATATGAAGTGAGTAGATTAATCATATTCTGGCTGACAAAATAGTACACATATAGTCAACTATACTGTTCAATTGTGGGGCATTTATTTTTGCCACGGTAATGGCCTGCTCACTATATTATTTTTGGCTACACAAAACCAATTTTAAACACCTAATGGTTTAAGGCTGTCTCCCTGGTCTAGGGGTTACACGACTTTCTCCGTAATCCCGTATACTCTCGTGAGTAACGTGACGTGCGCGAGAATCGGTAGCGGTTCTCTCCGCGTCGGTAACTTAGGGGTATGTGAGCTGGTCGCTCAGAAAGAAATGGCAAACTAATGAGCGTAATCTTGCCAAGAAATCAACAATCAGCTGAAAGATGCTGATGTTGACAGCGATGTCCTGTAAAGTAAAGGATATGCAAACACACACACACACACACACACACACACACACACACACACACACACACACATACACACACACACACACACACACACACACACACACACACACACACACATGGTTTAAGCCTCAGCATATTTATTCGTCTACAGTCTAAAACAATGTACGAAACGAAACGCCTTTGCTTTGTTAACTTTATGGTCGGAGTTTAATAGGTTTGGAGAGATGCACGAGGTTTACGGTGTATATTGAGTGAATCTGCAATTACCGTGGAGTTAACATATGTCCCACATTCTTATTGTATTAGTGACTATATGTGTTATGTATTTCTGCCAAAATATAAGAACCCGTGAAACACTTGGAAGGCAAAGAAGGAGATGAAAAGTATTCTTCTTCTTCTTCTTCTTCTTCTTCTTCTTCTTCTTCTTCTTCTTCTTCAGCGTTCCGAGCCATTGAGGTTCTTTGCTGCAAATACAATCTGTCTCCATTCGTCTCTCTGGTGGACCTTCTCTTGCCAGTCGTTGATTCCAAGTGCTTGTAGGTCTGTATGTATATTATCTCTCCACCGCCTTCTTGGTCTACCTCGGGGTCTACGGTCATTTATTTCCTGAGTGTAAGCGAGTTTTGTTTCCCTATTATCTTCCATTCTTTCTATATGCCCCAGCCATTGTAGTCTATTAGCCTTCATGATACCAGTGATTAGCGGGGACTTAAACAAATCATAAATGTCTTTGTTACTTCTTCTTTTCCACTCTCCACTTTGTGTATCCCTAATGGGTCCAAAGATGCGTCTTAAAATTTTGTTCTCAAAGGTTTGTAACAAGGCTTCGTCTCCTTTCGTTGTACTCCAGGTTTCAGAGCCATACAGCACAACTGGTCTGATCAGTGTTTTTTATATTGTGATTTTGGTGTTACGAGATAGCGCCTTTGATTTTAGTAGATGTTGTAGTGCATAGTATATCTTATTTCCAGAGTTGATTCTAGTTTGTATTTCTTCCCTTATGATGTTGGAGCAGTTGAAGATTGTACCCAGGTATTTGTATGTTTCCGTTCTTTTAATGGTCATATTATCTATTTGTATGTGGCCAGAGTTTTTAGCCATTCCGTCTCTTGAAATTACCATATATTCTGTCTTATCTTGGTTGATAACCAGCCCCATCTGTTGGGCTTTTTCCTTTAAGTGAGTCAATATTTCTAATGTCTTTTGTTCACTTTGCCCTATAATATCTATATCATCTGCATAACCAAGCAGCTTGGATGTTCCTCCAATATCACATTCCTCCTTTACCTTCCTTACAACTTTCTCTAGAGCCAGATTGAAGAGTAGCGGCGATAGTGCATCACCCTGTTTCAAGCCAGATGTTATTTGGAAGGGGTCTGATTTCCTGCCTTTATATGTTACTATATTATAAGTATCTTCCATGCATAGTTTGGTCATGTTAATTAACTTCCTTGGTATTCCAAATTCCTGCATAACATTCCATAGACTATTCCTATGGACACTATCATAAGCCTTTTTAAAATCCACAAAAATGTTATGGAGATCTCTTTTATATTCCCAATGTTTCTCGGCTATTTGTCGTAAGATAAATATCTGATCTATTGTTGATCTGTTTTGTCTAAAACCCGCCTGGTAGTCACCTAATATGTCTTCTGAATATGGTTTTAGTCTATTTAGTAATACTGCGGATAGTATCTTATAGCTTGTGGACAGTAGTGATATTCCTCTATAATTTCCACATTGGAACTTGTCTCCTTTCTTAAAGATAGGTATCAATAATGACTCTTTCCAGTCATGGGGTAATTCTTCTGTCCTCCAGATTTTTATTATTAGTTCGTATAGCTTTAGATGTAATGCATGGCCACCTGCCTTTATAAATTCAGCAGCAATTCCAGCAGTCCCAGTTGCCTTATTGTTTTTAAGTCGTGTGATTACATATAGGATTTCTTCAAATGTAGGTTCTTCAATTTGTGGTTCGCATGTTAGAACCTCTTCCTGTGGGAAAATGTTACTTGGAGCTTCACAATTTAGTAATTCAATAAAATATTCTTTCCATGTGTTGCACATTTCCTCATTGGTATTTATCATATTCCCATTTTTGTCTTTTAAACCATATGTGTTTTGTTGGTGCCCTCGTTTCATTGACTTCAGTACTTTAAAAAATTTTCTGGATTCATTTTTCTGGTGATTAGTTTCCATATCTTTGGTTATATTACTCATATATTCTCGCTTCTGCTGTCTGTAGTAGTATTAGTAGTAGTAATAGTAGTAGTAATTGTAGGAGTAGTGGTAGAAGTAGTAGTAGTGGTAGTAGTAGTGGTAGTAGTAGTTGCCAAGTCATTGATTCCGTGCAACAACAATAAGTAGAAATGGACCAGACACGGTACACAAACAAATGAACAAGTATTGTAATGCAAACATCCGTTCACTGAGCATTAAAATTGTGGAAGATACACGAAACAAAACAACATGATGACACTAATATGGCCATATATCATCCTTTGTCCAAATAGAGGGTCACATTTCGGGACATATCCTTTGGTACTGAATCAGTTAAATCCAACTGATCGGTTTTTTTTTTTTTAACGAGCCCAGTGTGCCCTGGTCAGAATGAAGATAACAGAAATATACAAACACCCACATAACGCACGGGTAAAAGAAGCAGAG
>OY992886.1:61195234-61458574 GCA_963921405.1 Cepaea hortensis
TTACATTACAACAGGCACTACAGCAACGCGCGCTTAGGGCAAGCACGGAAACAATAGATAAGAGGCGAAACAAGGTATCGCGAGAAAACGTGCTTCAAGAGCGAAGTGAAAGGTCACCGCCAAGCAGCAACTGGTTTAAGTACTGGGTTTTGCTGACTTGAGACACACACACGCACACACACTAAGTCATAGTTTTGTTGGGGGAAGGACGTGCGCTGTCCTATTTAATATGATTTCATGGATTGGAATAAACTGAACTGGAACGAGATTGGTGCTTGTCTATCAAGCTCATTCTGAGCTTATATTTTAATATTTTACTGTTCTGATCACGTTTCAGAAGCCTGTATGTGCTAATAGTTACTCGTTAGTGTCTGACTCTATGTTGATACACGGCTAAATATACTTCTGGGACGCATAGAAGGACAAACGCATCGTCACATTTGCTCAGTTGTAAGTATGATAATTTGGTTCGTTGGTTGTGAATCCTCTGGTGGGCTGAGTTTTTACACAAAAGTCCGTTGTCTTAGCGTTCAGTTTGACTAGTCTCTAGAAAGGCTTGCGTATATCGGAGGGAGGTTGATGTGGGGGATATTTCTCCTGACCAGTATCAAAGTACCATCTCCACGCGACTATGTAGCATAGCTCTCATTCCCCACACCATGACAATAAACCACAGGGGTAGGGTTGCCAGATACGTGAGCAACAAAAGGAGGACATAATAAGACAAAAAGGAGGACAAAGGAGGACATAATAAGACAAAAAGGAGGACAAAGGAGGACATATTGAATGTTTCATTTAAATCGTTCCAGATTAAACCCACAATCAGTACAATTTTATTACAATAGCTGCCAATTAATTTTCTATCATAGCAGGTGGTTGGTTTACAGAAAGAAAATATTCTTTCAAAGCAATATACAGCCTGAACAGTCTCTCAACAGCTGGAAACAAACTGAGCCATCTAGTTTTAGAGTGATAGAGTAGTTGCTGATAGTTAATGTTGACATAGTCACAAAAATCCTTTAAAGTTTCTGTTCTGACAGTGTATATAGAAAAGTCATTGAATATCTTCAAGACAATAGATTCAGCGTCAATCTGCATTAAATCTGCGCCGTGTTGGATGCAGTTGAGCAGAACATGAGCAGAACATCCAACGCCTACTAATGGCTTGCTCAAAGCTTCCTTCAAATGCGAGAACACATTTCTACCTTCTCTTCTGTTAATGCCTCCAAAATTCATATTGACATTGTCACTAGCAAAAGCAACACATTTGGAGTACAAATCATGTTTTTGGAGTGTTCTCAAAATATTCTGTGATATAGTTTCTGAGGTTTCATTTGGTGTGTTTTCTAACTCGAGAATGTTAGTTTAGATTCCACCTGCTTTCCAGTCAACTTACTGAACAACGATCGGAAATATTTTCTGCGAACCGTGATTGCTAGCATCTGTCGAAAGACCGAAACATGAAATACTACTTAAATATTTATCCAATTCATCAACAGTGTGGGGGGGGGGGGGGGGCAATCACCCGGTTTATTATCGCTTCAGTCTTTGTTTTTGCACAAGCAATATTTTTTTTTTTTTTTTTAGCAATTTCTGAATCTTCAAATAATGTGTGCATCAAACCAGCTGTGCAGGTCATCGAGTTGTAAGACTGATGATGACAAACTGTATGAAATGCCAAAGTTGCTTAAGCCGCATGCGCTTTCAGCAACACATTTGAGTACTTAGGTTGAAAAAAAGACGTCAATGTGCTAGATGACGTGGACACTTTGATTAGGTTTCTATGTCTCTCATTGTCAACATGGCGCTCCAAGTCAGTAGTTCCTTTGTGGCAACGGACAAGTAACTATCGCAAATCGTACACTTTGCCTCATTCTCGTTGCGTCCTTCAACGAAGCATGGAAACTTATTTTTCATAGTGTTCGAGAATTTTGCATTTTATCTTTGTAGAAGCCATTTTCATAAACATAAAATTGCAAATTAAAAAACAATTTTAAGTGGCGTCTCTGCTACCGGAACTGGAAATAACATGAACATTTTGACTACAGAGACTACAGCATTGTTAATGTTGCCGAATAGAGCAACAGTTAGATTCAAATTATACAAATAATTGGTGTTTCACATTTGGTATAAATGGGAAAATTAAATAAATATTATTAAGCAATGGGTTTTAATAAAGAATGGAAACACACAGTAGAGTGTAGATACATTGTAAGTTGTAGTAACAATACATAAAAAATGATACCATAAACTATTTAAAAAGCCGGACATTTTAAAGGTTTTTAGCTTTGCTTGCCGGGCGGAGGACATTAGGCTAAAAAGGAGGATGACATGTCCTACCCTACACAGGGGTGTGTAAGGCCGGTACAGGAACTTTACATCCGCGAAGCTGCATGTTAGGATGACTTCGATGTAAGATTACTGACTTGAGAAGACCGCTTATAAATCAAGCTCATGATGTCAACAAAATAAAGAACTCGAGAATACCATCCGCCCATATATTGATTCCGAGGAGTCTATCGGACATCTATGCCTAATAGATAAAGGTATGACATCATTAAGACCTTTGCATAAATTACCCACGTGATAAACTTTGGGTAAAGTGTATTTGTTTCATAGTTATATCTCCATATTGTGCCATGCCAGCTGCGTGGGCATTCGTGTCTCTGTACATATCTCGGACCGTTGTATTCTGGATCAACTCTGCTGATGATATTCCTTCATGCACCTTCTCAGTCCATCCACCATCACTTCTCTCCGTCTGAATCTGCTACTGCGCCTTTTGCCATTGATCTTTCCAGTCGTGGCGATGTTTTCCAATCCTCTTTTCTCATCATATGGCCAAAGAATGCTCTCTCTCTCTCTCTCTCTCTCTCTCTCTCTCTCTCTCTCTCTCTCTCTCTCTCTCTCTCTCTCTCTCTCTCTCTCTCTCTCTCTCTCTCTCTCTCTCTCTCTCTCTCTCTCTCTCTCTCTCTCTTATAACCTTATATAATGGTAATGCTCTACTTTCAATAGCTTCTTCTAATAATCATTGTTAGTTACGCTGGCAGTTCAAGATATTCGTTCGTTTATCTCAGGAACCACACCTCAGTTGCTTCCAAGCTCTTTCTACCTAATTTGTCCATTCGCATTCCACGATTCATTGCCACACAGCAAAACATGTTGTATATAATATTCAGTACTTTTCCCCCTTTACATTTACAGATACTTTCCATTTTTCTGAAATGTAGCCTTTGCTTTAACTATTCTGATCTTAATCTCTGTCACGCGTCTTCAATCTGGTATTATAATTACTTACCAAAGGTCGCGTTTGTTTTCATATTCTAATTCATTTGATCACCATCTGTTTAGTTTACCAGTGACATGTGATGATCCTACTCTGTAGTTTAATAGTGAGGTGTGATCATCCTACTCTGTGGTTTAATGGTGACATGTGATCATCCTACTCTGTGGTTTAATAAGGACATGTGATCATCCCACTCTGGTTTAATAGTGACACGTGATCATCATGCTGTATAGTTTAATAGACATGTGATCATCATGCTGTATAGTCTAATTGTGGCATGTGATCATCATACTCTGTAGTTTAATAGTGACATGTGATCATCCTACTCGGTAGTTTAATTGTGGCATGTGATCATCATACTCTGTAATTTTAATAGTAACACGGGATCATCCTTCTGTATAGTTTAATAGTGGCATGTGATCATCATGCTGTATAGTTTAATTGTGGCATGTGATCGTCATATTCTGTAGTTTAATAGCGACATGTAATCATCATACTCTGTAGTTTAATAGAGACATGTGATCATCCTACTCGGTAATTTAATTGTGGTATGTGATCATCCTACTCTGTAGTTTAATAGTGACACGTGATCATCGTGCTGTGAAGTTTAATAGTGACATGTGATCATCATGATGTATAGTTTAATTATGGCATGTGATCATCATACTGTATAGTTTAATAGTGACATGAGATCATCATACTGTATAGCTTAATAGTGACATGAGATCATCCTACTCGGTGGTTTAATTGTGGCATGTGATCATCCTGCTGTATAGTTTAATAATGACACGTGATCATCATACTGTATAGTTTAATAGTGACGTTTGATCATCATACTGTATAGTTTAATAGTGACATGTGATCATCATACTGTATAGTTTAATAGTGACACGTGATCAGCATACTGTATAATTTAATAGTGACATGTGATCATCCTGCTGTTTAGTTTAATAGTGACGTTTGATCATCCTGCTGTATAGTTTAATTGTGGCATGTGATCATCATACTGTGTAGTTTAATAGTGACATGTGATCACCATACTCTGTAGTTTAATAGTGACATGTGATCCTCCTATTCGGTAGTTTAATTGTGGCATGTGATCATCCTACTATGTAGTTCAATAATGACAAGTGATCATTCTACTATGTAGTTTATTTGTGACATCCCTGGAACATTTAGCACATAAAGTTAGATGCGTGTTCTCGTACAGAACGTCGCAATAAACCTCAGTATTATTTGGCTGTTTGTGAATTTCTATGCAATTTTACATTCGGTAATTTGCCATTGCTTTCTGAATGATTTCTTACAATTGTGAAAATCAACAAAAAGCATTCTGCTTCGAAATGGCCTGCGGCTGACATCTAATTGAGTATGTGGGGGAGGGGGGGGGATTGTGAAACTGCGATAATTACGCATACGTCACAGACGCCGACATAGTATAGAAAGTTAGTTTCCTGCCTTTATATGATATTTATGGCTGCTTTTGATTTATTGGCAAGTTTACCTTCAGTAGTTTGCCATTGTATGACAAGGAGATCGAGACGGTCTGCTTTAACATCTCCCACAACTACGTTTTGAACACACTATGCGTTCGTAACCCTTTGCGACAGCGCCTGCCAGTATAGAAAACTTATTTGTAAATGTAATGAAGAATCAATAGTTCTCCGCATATGTTTACCAAGTACTTAAATATGATACCTGTTAACGCCGCATGCCTGTTAATTAGGACGTGAAAAAATATTGGAGAACACCTGGTGTCTAGAAATCATCATCATCATCATCATCATCATCATCATCATCATCATCATCATCATCAATCATCATCATCATCATCATCATCATCATCATCATCATCATGTTCATCATCATCATCATCATCATGTTCGTCACCATTATGGCATGCCATGAGGATAAGCGTGTCTTGTCGTGGATCAAAAATCTTGGATCAGACGGTGTTCTGTTGCTGATTATACTATGTGTTCTAGTGGTCAAGGTACACGCCTCAATACCATCTCTGTGCTCTTTTCCCGTAACGTTTGCTAGCTGCCTCTAAGTCTTCCCATAACGTTTGCTAGCTGTCTCCAAGTGTTAAAAATAAAGTAAACGACATATGTTCACCCCAATAGGCTTGTTGGGTATATGGTTCTAACCTCATATTTTAGATCAATCGGCTGTCTCTTTAAGTTTTCTCAAAACGTTTGCTTGCTGTCTGTAAGTTTTTTTAACTCTTAATAACGTCCCAACAACTCTTGACTGTATACATCTAACGTCTTTGATACATTTACTGTTTTCAAATGTTTATTGGAGGTCAGCAGGCCGAATGAATAAGAAGGCGCGTTCTTAAATATCCGGTGATTTGATGCTGGGGTAAGGGGTTCAACCCCATACACTGGACAGTTGGACTAAAATGTTGATTTCTCATCCTTGACTTTTGTTTTTT
Source organism: Cepaea hortensis (assembly GCA_963921405.1). NCBI lineage: Eukaryota > Metazoa > Mollusca > Gastropoda > Stylommatophora > Helicidae > Cepaea > Cepaea hortensis. The sequence goes on from OY992886.1 coordinate 61,200,961, forward strand.
GGTTCGCATACCCTTTACAGGACATCGCTGTCAACATCAGCATCTTTCAGCTGACTGTTGATTTTTTTGGCAAGATTACGCTCAGAAGTTTGCCATTGCTTTCTGAGCGACTGGCTCAATACCCCGTAAGTTACCGGCGCGGATAGAACCGCTACCAATTCTCGCACAACGTCACGTTACTAACGAGAGTATACGAGCTTACGGAGAAAGTCGTGTAACCTCTAGACCAGAGAGACCGATCCTTGACTTAGGTATGTAAATTATAAGTACCTCTAAAGTCGTATGTGATGGCGAGGGACACTGGTAGCAGGGAAGGCTAATCCATACTTATAACCCAATCCAGTGCTACTAGAAGTCGTATGTATGGACTACGCTTGCGTTCAGAGCAAGCAAGCTCAAAACTAAATATTTATTAAAACATTGTCTTTTTCGTTTTTCTGTCCGTCCATGGTAATTTTTGAATTGTTCTCAGAAACTACATTTCTACTGACATTAGATGTTTCTCAGCATGTCTACTTATTGACTTAATGCCCATGTTTCAGGTACGTAGAACAGTATAGGCTAGATAATAGGAATCTACTGATTATTACAGTCCCCTGTAGCTTGTTCTCTGCAATTCTTGTCAGCTCAGCTATAGTCTGAACTATAGTCTGCATTTTGTGCGATGAAGATCTTTCTTTGACCTCCCGTTTTTCTTTTCAACTGCTATCACATATTCACTTCCAGTAATTTAGTGGTAGTAATCGATGTCTTGGCAACCGCGGTAACACAGTTGCGAGCGTGCATGCCTGCCGGAGCAGTGGTCACTTGTTCGAATCCGTTCTCTACGGGAAAGTCTTTCACTGACCTGGACTCCTAGGTCATCCCAGCCTTAAATGGGTGCCAGGAAATGTCCTGGCAAATAAAGGTTGCCGTTGTTGTACTGACCACTTGACCCATCGACAGCCGATTGATGTAAAATATGTGGTTGGAACCATACCCAGCATACTCCTTTGGGTGAACATATGTCGTTTACTTGATCAGTCGTTTATATGTCGTTATCTTGAACAGATTCTGTGTCAAACAAAACGAAGATTTGGACCAGAACAAACATGTACGGTGGAAAATGGGTGCGTGTCACAGTTATAAGTTGCTAATATAGTAACAGACATGTATTATAACGCAATGCCAACATTTCGACGATATGGCAGATACGGGAAGTCGCTTAAGACGATGAATCATCACATGACACTTAATCAGTTATCTCCGTGTCTCATATCGTGACTACACACAGGCAGTCTTTAGTTTTGTACATTTTACAATAGTTGTCCCACAGTATTCCCCCCTCCCAATTTCTTTACGAATATGTCTCTAGGATTTTATTTATGTTGCCGAATTCTTTTCCTACACGATAACATAGCATCTCAATGTCTTACCAGTTCCTTTTCCTTACGTTTATAGTCCATGTTTCAGAGCCGTCCAGTATTATTGTGTTGAAAGTAAATAAGTTGGGAAACATGTATGTACATTGCTTGGCACTTACTGAAGATTTTGAGAGGGAGTAAGTATTAGAGGAAGCACCAGACAACAGAATAATTAAACAAATGAAATATGTGTTATGATTTGATATTGTAATTATACTGTCTTGTTCCTCATTCTTAACTCGTAAAGGACGTGAAAGTTTTGTGTAAATTATTTTTCTGTTAATAACTGACTGTTCATGAATAATTCGTAAATAGTTCTACGGATTTTGTTGTTGTTGCAATGTTGACATTATCAGGGGTAATAAATTAGGAGATATGTTTAATGTATAACCAGGGCAAAACACAGTGTGTAGTGTTAGTTATCACATCAAGAAGGCGTGAAAATATTAACCCTAAATATTAACCTCCCCATCTTAAAGAGTTAATAATAATAATCACCATCATTATAAACACCATTATCACGTGCCTTGCCTAATGGCGTAGGCGTTCACATGTCTCCACAGATCTCGGTTCTTGGTGTTCTGGATCAAATCTATTGTTGATATTTCTCTATGTCAACGTCTTAGTCCATCCAGTATCATTTCCCTCGGTCTGCCTCCACTTCTTCAACCGCTGATGTTTTCATTCGTTACGATGGTCTTCAGTATCTCTCTATATGTCAAAGAAAAACGCCACTTTTTAAGTTTTTTTTTTTTTAAAGTTAAGAGTACCTAACATGCTAATAAGATTGTATTTAGCATTCTCAATTAACCAGATGATTTGCTTATTACAGGCGTGGACTTTCCCTGCTTGTGGCCATGCATCTTGATCAGATTTCAGTTCGCCTGGGAGAGTTTGGACCGTATCAGAAGCAGAAGTATTTCTTGATGTGTCTGTTCTCTTCGTTGTCGGCCTTTCATGCCGTGAACATGGTATTCATTGGGGCCGAACAGAAACACCATTGCAATTTACCGGACTCCAGTGTGAACACCTTAACACACCATAATCTCAGCCAACAAGATAGAATCAGCCTTTTCATTCCACCTAGAGATAGCTGTCACCATTACGATGTTACAGAAAGACTTCTGCAGCTAGAAACAGCCGAGTATAATGTCAGCGCCACCTTGCTAACACAGGGCAATGTTAGCCTGGTTGCCTGCACGTCTGGGTATAGCTATGCCAGAGAGCAGTACGTGACAACGATAACATCAGATGTAGGTTATTTTCATTTATCATATGTGTAGCGTTGTAGTTTTTCATCATATTGATATTTGTATATTTATTAACTCAGATAAACCACAGAAACTGAGTATTTTTGAATGTTAGGTTCCCTGCTGACGGACTTTGGTAGTGTATTGAACGAAATTAAAAGAACAAACAGTGTTCTATACAAATTAAAGCAATTAAAATCTTACTCTATTGACACAGAACACAAATCTCAGTACCAAGAACATGCAGATTTCCCGTGGCAACAAACGGTGTGAAAATACGATACTTTACACATCTGCCTTTGAATAAATGTGTTACATAAGAGTGTTAACAACTTAATTGGACGGAAAGAACAATAAACATACGGGGAAAACAGCAATCATACGGAAAGAACAACAAAGATATCTACCCAACAAGAATTCAAAATTAAAGAAGATCGATTATTAAGATAAAGAAAAATATGGGAAATGAAATATTTTGAACATATAAAAAGTTGAAAGTCTAGCAAGGTCAATTATAAAGGGAAGTGTACAGGAAAAGCGGAGAAGTGGAAGGTCACAACATAGATGGATTCAAGACGTGATGCATAATCTACACACGCAGCAACATGACTTGGTATCTGGCTTATCATGCTTATGATAGAGATACATTTTCAAAGACTGCCTGCTTGGAATGCAAAGTTCTGCTCAGGACAGACTAATGAATTATGGAATGTGACATAACGTAAAGTTACATTGTCCCACAGCTAACACTTGAGTAGAGGTTCTCAAGCAGTCAATGTAGCCCATCTAGTGGTGATGAACATACTAAACATTATGCATTAAGCAGAGGTGTATATATAAGATGAAGTGTGTAGATTAATCATATCTTGACTGAAAAATACAACACATATAGTCAACCATACAGGTCAGTTATGGGGCATTTGATTTTCCCCAAGGTGATCGTCGACACAATATATTCCTTCTGTTTGCACAAAACCGGGTTACAACTGCTAATGTCTCAAGCCTCGGCACATTTGAGTAATTGCTAATTATTCGTTTAAAACAATATACGAAACGCCTTTGCTTTGTTAACTTTAACAGGTGTGGAGAGATAGACGAGTTTATGGTGAATAGTGAGTGAATCTGCAATTACCGTGGGGTTAACATATGTCCCACATTAAAACTGTATCAGTGACTATATGTGTTATGTATTACTGCCAAAATATAAGAACCATTGAAACACTGGGAGCTTTAAGATAAAAAAAAATTAGAAGAAAAGTAGTAGTAGTAGTAGTATTAGTTGTAGTAGTACTAGTTGTAGTAGTAGTAACTTTAATAGTAGTAGTAATTGTAGTAGTAGAGGTAATAGTAGCAGTGGTAGTAGTAGGTGTAATAGTAGTAGTAGTAATAGTAATAGCAACAGTAGTATTAGTAGTGTTCAATGAGATTGAGCTGTGTCAGACAGGGTTCTATTGGTAAAATTAATCGGCAGACCTTCTACCATAAACTTAATTCAAATATGGGGGGGGGGGGCTGAGTGGTCTCGAGGTATGGTGTCCGCCTCGAGTGCTGGAGGTCCCGGGTTCAGGCCCCGGCGAGGACCAGGATTTACGTAAAAAAATCCACCTGGACTTCCAGTAATAAAATTTCCCCTGGTCTCTGGGTAGTGAGATCGAACGCCCGTGTATATTTTTGCGCACGTAAAAAAATCCCTTGGCAGTCGGAAATCGAAAAACGCCTAACGCGCTGCCCGTGCAAAATTTCGAGTTAAAAATCTACCCAAAGTATTTCAGGATCCTCGCCGATGCAACGGAGTTCGTGCATTGAGCTGAGTTTCTCCAGACTCAGGTTTGAGTTAGGAGGAAAACGAGCACTTGTGAGTTAAACCGTGTGCAGTGATGTTGATCCCTCAACTAAACTAAACTAAACTAAACTCATTCAAATATATGCCCCAACAGGGCAATGCAGTGAAGATAATATAGAGGAATTTTATAGTGACATGAAGTCTGCTTAGAAGAAACGTAAAAATTCATAAATAAATATAATGGGTAACTTCAATGCAAAAGTAGGAAATCAAGGCGACGTATGCACAGTGGGCAACCATGGTTTGGGAGAGCGGAACGAAAGAGGATACAGACTTGTAGAATGGGCAAAAGAGCAGGAAATAATTGTAGGAAACACCTGGTTTAACAACATTCTAGAAGATTATGGACATGGAGGAGTCCTGATAGTAGGATTAGAAACCAGACTGATTACATTCTGATTAGCAGAAGGTTTCTAAATGCGTTACAATTGCAAAAACAGTTCCCAATGTAGATTATTACAGTGATCACAGATTGATTAGAGGCCCATTGAGGGTAAAGTTAAAGAAAGTTAAGTATACAACTAGAAACATCAAATATGATCTGTGTACATTAAGAAATGACAAGGAAATACAAGACAATTTTAACATAGAAGTAAAGAGCAGATTTGATATATGTTGCATCCTTTGATGTGGATAATTAATGAGAAATGTTGAAGAATTCAGTCAGTTTGAGCGCAGAAATAACTATTCCAAAATTAAAGAAAGTGGCTCGTAAGATATGGATGACAGAAGAAATTTTACAATAAATGAAACAAGAAGACAGAACAAAAATAATCCTGCCAAGTGTAAAGAAATTCATAGAAAAGTCAGAATATTATGTAAGCATGCAAAAGACAAACATAATCCTGCCAAGTGTAAAGAAATTCATAGAAAAGTCAGAACATTATGTAAGCATGCAAAAGAAGTATGGCTTGTAAAAATTTGCATAGAAATAAAAAACAAAAACACACACAACAGTAATATACCACATTAATGCACCAAAATTCAGAAACTTACTAATAAAGGAACGCGTACATCTACAGGCTGCCTAAAAAAAAAATAGAAAAATAATAATAGAAAAACATTATATTTTACATGTATGGTCAGATTATGTGAAACATTTTTGTGTTGATTGAAGAACAGTCTGATGTTCGAAATAATAATGAAGGACTATCCATTTTGAAAATGGAGGTTTGGAATGTTCTTAACCATTTAAACATTGGCAAAACACCCGGTTCAGACAACACCGCAACATAAATGATTAATGCTTTAGAAGAATACGGAATTGATCAAGTCACCAGACTGCTGAACATAATATATGATACTGTAAATATACCTTCTGAATTATGACAATCAGGAGCTTGGAATAAGATCAACATCGTACAATTAGTATAATGAGTCACATCACGAAGATTTCGCTAAGAATTATCATGCAAAAAGTGAATGCAAGAAGAAAATAAAACCTGAAATAGGAGAAGAACAATGTGGGTTTTTAAAAGGCAATGGTACAGTAAATGCTGTGTACATACTGAGAACAGTTATTGAACGCTCTATAGAAGTAAACAAAGATCTACACCTTTGCTTTATTGACGACACAAAAGCTTTCGATAAAGTGAGACAAGACGACATGATAAGAATGCTTGAAGATCTACAAATTGATTGAAAAGACCTTAGACCTGTAAAAACACATATATTGGAAACAACAAGCTGCCATAAGAATTGATAATGAAGTAGGTCAATATCAGACTATTAAGAGAGGTGTGAGACAGGGATGTGTAATGTTCCCAGATCTTTTTTCACTGTTCATAAATATTGAAGATATGGAAATAATCATCATTAGGGAATGATACATCAATAACATTAGATATGCATATCATACAGTTTTGATTGCAGACAATGAACAAGACCTGCAACATTTAGTAGATGCGGTTGTTGCACACAGTGAACAACTAGGGTTATAATTGAATTTTAAGAAGACACATATTATGGTCGTCACTGGGAAGAAGGAAATACCAAAATGTAATATACATGTAAATGGGCATATTCTTAAACAAGTGAATCGGCACAGCTATTTCGGAGAAGTCATAACATCAAATGGGAGATGCCTTGAAGAGATTAGAACAAGAATTGCCATTGCGAAGGTAGCCTTGTGCAAGATGAAAATAATACTGTCCAATAAAACAGATATTAATTGAAACGAGAAAAAGAGTGTTGAAGTGCCACATAGAACCTGTTCTTTTGTATTGATGTGAAACTTGGACAATGAGCAGACAAGCTGAAAAACATCTGATAGCTGTGGAAATGTGGTTTCCGAGGAAAATACAAAGAATGCCATGGACAGACAGAAAAAAACAAATGAACACGTCCTTCAAGAAACAAATGAAGATCGTAAACTGATTAGAGACATTAGGCGTAGACAGTCAACATTATTTGGGCATGTTATGAGAAGAAATGAATTAGAGAACTTGGTGACAACAGGCAAGATCGAAGGGAAGAGACCAAGGGGAAGACCGAGAAGTAAATATCTGGATGGCTTGGCCACGTGGCATGATCGAGACAAAAACACTAAGCTGACCCACGACTCTGGTGATCGAATGAGATGACAAAACATGACCGTCCAAGCTTATCGGCATGGCACATGCTGGATGGAATTAGACACTCAACTGTCAGTTCTCAATATAAGTGTACAAAACCCATGATTTGATTGTATGTTTTTCTAGGAAACACAACTATTATAATGATCACCTTATTACTCCCGTGTGTTGCCGGGGCCCATAAGGGAAGCAAAGAATAGCAACACTGTAGCCTACCACGCATGTCGTAAGAGGCGACTAAGGAGGTTATGGTTCCGTCGCCCTGCTACTGAGTGAGTGCATGGCGCGACACTGTGAGCTGTGGGTTGCGTGTGAAATGCTTTTGAATCTGCCCGAGGTTTTTTGGAACGTGACTGTATGTTCGGAGCGATGGCAGATGGCTATGTCCCAGAGTTGACCGGTTTTTGCCTTATGCAGAAATGCGTGGCTGCTGGGCTTCTGGTTGACTGCCACCGCCATTGACGATGAACTGTATTTTCGTGGACTGTGTGGGTGAACATCTAGGAAACATCCAGATGGGAAAATGACTGCCGATTCCATAAGAGATAAACTGGATGTTTCGTGGGGGACTATTGTGTTGACATTCTGGCGGGAGCATTATGCACAGTGTATCTGTGTGGGCTGTCGTTTGTCGAGACTCCTGTCTTTTCCACTTTTCACATTGAGCAGTGGGGGAGCGTTTTATGTGATATTCACTGGCACAGGAACGGAGCATAATGGGGACGACCCGTTGCTGTGAAGTTGGAACCCTGACTAACTAACTAACTGACTAACCTTATTAGTTTTTTATTTTCGTTTATCAAAGCACAACATCACGAGATAGACCTAGGAAACTGCAAAAAAAAACTACTTGCCCATAAGTGAATTTGAATAACGAAGACACAAACAATAGATTTCACGATTTATTGCCTGACATATTTCGCTGCATCTCGTCAGGTACATACTGCAGAATTCACAGAACATAAAGTAAAATGACTAGATACATCCTTCAAACTGGAATATACACATGTTCGCACAGTAATGTCCAATCTACAAATTGCAAACTTCCGTTTGCCAGTTATTTGTCGGAAGTATTTGTCACGTTAACTGACTCATGGTATATTAAAATATCACATCAGGAAATACAACAGTATTAGTGAAAAGATAACATCAACGTAGAGTCATGCACTCATGTAGGCTACACCCATTCGTGCACACGTGCACAAACACACACACACACACACAAACAAACACACATACACACAAGCAAACACACACACACACATACACACAAGAAAACTCACAAACATACACGCATAGAAACTACTGAAACAGTTAATAGCTGAAACACTAATTCTTAAAGAAAATAACAACTATATAAAGATATATGAGCTAGACATAAATAACGGTAAGGACAGGAAGAATCTCAAATTGAACCGGAAGAAGATAACACGCTTGAGTGTGTTTTCTCAAGCCCGGTTTACGCAATGTACAACCGTAATGGTTACGTTTGAAGATGCCTGAGGTAAAACATTTACCACCGACACGTGTTCATTCAAGTAGACACTACCAGACTTTAAGTTCTGCTGTAATGATTACTCAGAAACGGCACTGATTATTTGTTGATGATGATATTCCCTCGTCAGTTTGTCACGCCACTGTTAAGTAAATATTTCCAAATTCACTTCCGTTTTAAATATGTAATTTTTTTGATAATATCTGGCAGATTAATTCGGAATAATTAATGCATATAATAACAGAAGGCACGGAAGGCTTCTAAGCAAGTTTCCAATGAATAGTTTTGGTCTCCATACGTGCTCCAGTCTCCTCCCATAGATGAGACAACGCGAATGTACATTTCCTAATGTGTAAACCATCGCTCTGTGGCGAAGTGGTTACAGACGCAGTTCGTTATACTGCATACCGCGTTCGAAATGCAGCTGTGGGAGATTTGGCAGCAGATCGCCTTGCGTTGGTTTTTATAAAATTGTATGAGGTGCTGGTCGTTTAAAAGCAATGGCAAACTACTGAACGTAATGTTGCCAAGAAATAATAAACAGCCAAAAATGTTAGGGTTGACTGCGACGTCCTGTAAAGGATATGCGACTAACTGAACCGTGCAAATAAGTAAACAACATGGTTTTCAAGCATGTTCACGGAGTTAATTACTCGAAATTATTTTCTGATGTTATGCACAGTAAACTTATGTAAGAGCTAACATTTGTTGAAGTCTTAGTACAAAGATAAAGTGCATGCAGACAGAATTGTCATGACACTCGAAGAAATGAGATGCAGACAGAAGTGAGTCTAACATTTGACGGAGTAATAGAATGAATGAATGACTTTGCGATGAATTGGATTAAAGTGAGGAAGAGTTTCGCAATTCGTCGACCTCACTCTCTCGCCTGAGTCCATCTGAATCCAGTGGCAGGACAAGTCAAGACGACTGGAGACGAATACAGGTGCAATGGATGATCAGGGCGCTCTACGTGCCTTGCCGTGCTCATTACGTTCTACAACGCTTTGCAGATAAACGCCGTCTTGCCCGTTGAATCAGGAGTGATTTTTTCCGCGCAGTCTGCCGGATCCTGTCTTCACATGCTGGGTAGGCATACCCTAGTTCACCGCTTGTTTTGACACCAAATCGGCTACCCGTGCCTGGTTTAGCCAGCCTCTCACAGCTGTTGCCCGGGGGGGGGGGGGGGGAGTGGCCGCTGTACGGAGTAATAAATATAAACTTGACAGGCGAGTGTATGTAATGAATCTCAACATAATTAGTCAGGGGTGTTTTACGATCAATGTTAGTTAGTTAAAGTTAGTTGCATGTCCTTTACAGGACGTAGCAGCTTTTTTTTGGCTGTTTGTGATTTCAATGTTAGTAACAAACGCAAAACAAACGTTTTGAGTTCATTTACAATGCGCATGAAAATTGTATCATATTGCGAAAAATAACATCTGTCTATTTGTATACACAGCTGTACATTTACACTAGCATAGAGATTCGGAAATACGTTGACAATATATTAAAAGTTAGCTTTAAATGTCGTAGTAGTAGGCAGAATCCAATATGGGGAACTATATCGTCAATCCTTAACTGGGGTCGAGTGAAGTGTATATAATGTCGGCTAAACGTGACACGGGAATATTACTTTTAAAGATGGATTTCGGTGTAATACGTGTTAGGCAGAAAGGAGTATGGAGAGCTTACGCATTTCAGCCCTTAAGTGAAGGAAAAACGTATACGAGTGCTGAATATGCAAAACTGCGTTATCCTAGAGTTTGCTATAATAAATGGTAGAAATAATTAATAATACGTATGCTACTTGGTTAAGTCAGACTCCTCGAATAGAACGCGTGAACATTAGCAATGTAAATGCATGGAACGTAAACCAAATCCCCCAAGCATCTTTAGACTGCCGATAATCTTGCATACAGGATGAATATGATACACATGAAGTATCATGCTCATGCCTCATCAACCATCTACCGTTGACTACATCTAGTCGTCATACTTTATAAAGTCATTTCAGACCATCATTATCGTCACTCGACCCTGAGTTACACAGTGTACATCTCCAGCCACTCACCATAAGTAATAAGACACTCCTGAGTAATTTATAGCTTTCTCTCAGGCAATAATTATACGTACCTTCATACTGAGCGCAACCTCTAAATCTCCGCAGTGTGCAGACACATATTCCAAGCCTGGTTCAAGGAACAGACTTTCCTGTTGTATGAAATACGCTAACTTCTAGCCGGCTTTCTACCAGCGTGACGTTACTTTTCAAAACTTCATCCCTTATCCCCGTGGTTCCGGGGACCGGATGCAAGTCGGTACCAAACCGGTACGAGTGCGCTTTCAAGAGTAACTCAACAGACGTTAGCGTTGTCAAGCGTCGTTATGTGCACAGTACACTACCCAAGCACTCGTTGGAAATGCTGTATATTTATAACATGTCAGAATCAAACGCAACAAAGGGCACATAGATCTGCTAAAATGGGTACTGGCTCAATGCATGTATAATATAAAGTAAGCTTAAGAAAAAACATTAAGCAGAGTTCAATATGGAGAAATTTAATACTTCAGCCATTGAGTGAAGTGAATTTGTTTGATATGAAATTCTCAATGGATATTAATTCTCGGTTTTAGTGATCCATTTACCCAGTGAACGAAGAAATATAGCCGTGTTCAACCATTCCGCCAGCTGACTAAATTGTGTGTGTGTGTGTCCGTCTATGATTGCAATCTCACCAGAAACAACTTGCTTGCTGTCTTAAGATGAGCTAATGGCTTGTCTGCATATTGTCTGCGTAACACACACAAACCGAACGCCGACTGGTCTAAACACACGGTGCTAGCACCATATACCCATTATGATTAATGACGTGAAACGGGATCCTTGACCTTTCTACCATACATACATACAACAGTATTCTGCCTCGCCTTCGTAAGGTCGTGGGTTCGTTCCCCGATCTGCGTTGTTCAGAATATGATTACAATCTTTTCGGCTACTCACGTGTGTCATCGCTGGAGTTACTAAGTTAGTGCTTTGGTGACTATAAAGCGATACTTCCTGCAAACGGCTCGCTGTTCTAAGGAGAGAGACCGAGCTAGATGAGGTAACACCCGGTGCAATGAAGTCGACCCTCTCGACTTTAATAGTCTCCATGTAGCACTCTAACACTGCTTTTCTCACTGCAATTGACAGCTTTTAATTGGCGAATGTTTTCCATATTGCATAGTCTTGAACCCGTTCTAATATGTTCTAAGCATCTCCGCCAATGGAACATACAATGTTAGGCCAGTTTTAGTTAGTTTAACTCTTAAAGGTCGAGAAGCCACGTCCGGAGTCGTTATTTCAAAGCATTGATGTCGGGAGGTCAATATTTATGGACGGTAACGTGTACATTTGCCTTAATGGTGTTGTATGTAAATAATCCCTACATGTGTAATAAACCTTGGAAATAATTTCTTACGCTTAAACAATATATAAAATCTCAATGAAAGACATTCATCCGACTTAAAACATAAGGACATTCTAACGTCTATAAAGAGGCAATAGCTGTTTGATGTGAATATACAGAAGAATAGGTTGTATTTCATGAAAACAAACCCCATCAAATACAAAATTACTAGAGAGTCTGGGAATAAAATGAGAGTTAACAAAAGGAATACAAAGAGATATGTGAAGTACTTTGGTTAGTTCAAAATGAAAGCACTCTTGTATAATCCACACTGGAGGGAAGAAATGAAGGCAAGCGAGTAAGAGGCAGACATCGATACAAGTGGGACGATACTATCAAAGGCTGGACGAAAAGAAGTGTGTCAAGACCTGAGATAGGGTGTAGGAGATCCATTGCAGCCAACTTTCAACGTGGAGACGGTGAGTGATTGCATTTTTTATGGCTCTTTTGATTGCTCAGTCAACTCCGCTACCCACCTTTCTACCTTGGACCCATAGTTTGTGATGCAACAAAACCATGATTTCCATTGTCCCCAGTTCAATCTTGTGTGTGGGAACAAATACTGGAGAAGCATGTCAAGTTCCGTATTTTTCGCTGGCAGACTTATTGGAGCTGTCGTGTTTGGACAGCTGTCTGACAGGTAGGCCTGTTTTACTTAATGATTTCATTTTTCATTTAATATTTATGGGAGACATGAACGCAATGCTAGGAAAATGCAGTATATAAGCAGATTGTATGGCAACGTGATATAGGAACCAGAAATGACGAGGGAGAAGGCTGACTGATACACTTTTGTGAAAAAATCATTTGTAACACATTTTTCCAATATGAAACCAGAAAACTGTATAAATGGAAAAACCCTGGAGATAGAAAGGGAAACCAAATTGATTATATTATGATTGGAAATAGATTTAAAAACAATGCTAGGACAGCCAAAACATTCATATTTGCATATATCAACTCGGATTACAATCCTGTGGTTGTAAAATTACAAATCAAACTAAACAATAAAGCAATAAAGACACACATTCTGCTTCAAACAAATATACAAGCATTGAAGCAACCATATCTACGTCAACTATATCTGGTCAAAATACAAAAAAAGTATTATAGCCTAATAGTTGAACGTATGGAACAACATCAACAAAAAAATCCAGAAGACACACACGAGAATAAAACGGAAATGTCAAAACGCATGTGTTTAAACATCAAATGCCATCTTACGAGTGAAACACAACAAGAAAAAGCATGTATGGATAACTGATGAAATCATTAACAAAATGATACAGAGAATAGAAGCTAATATGACTTCATGATGCACATTTTTAGGCAAAGGAATACGCCACACGTGCAGAGCTGATAGAGAAACATGGATTCACACAAAAAGTAATAAAACAGAGGTACTGGAAATAAGATACAACGCAAAAGAAGTGTATAAACATAATACACTTACAAACAAGAAAAATCACATAACAAGAAACGGCTGTATTAGCTGTAAAGATGGAGAAATTATAGACGGATAAAATTTATATAATAAAATTAAAAAGATGGAATGAATATATAGAACACTTATTTGGGACAAGAGAGGCAACAGAATGAAATTATATAGTACTCACGGCATTTTACATACAGAAGTAGAGAAGGCTATCAAAAGGGTTAAACAAAGAAAGGTTGCAAGTTCTGACAAAGATAACAATGAAAACGATCAAATATACATCCAACTGCGGTAATGATACAATCGCATAAACATATAATGTCATGTAATACTGCATACATCACCATGAACATGAAAACACCTATTTTCATTACACTACCCAAGAAACAAAAGCTGTTGATTGTATTTTTTTTCCGCATATCCTTTACAGGACAATGCAGTCATCACCAGCATTTTTCAGCTGCTGTTGATGTCTTGGCAAGTTTTACGTTCAGTAGTTTGCCATTGCTTTCTGAACGACCGTCTCACATACCCTCCTTAAGTAACCAACGCGATGCGATCCGCTGCCGAATCTCGCGCAGCTGTGTTTATTACTAGAGTATTCGGGATTACGAACAACGTCCTTAACCCCAAAGTATAGATTCCAGAAATACCAACTTAATGAGCGATATAAGTATAATGCTTCCGAAAACCACATAAGAAAGATTTTAAAGTAGAATAGATAAAGAAGTACGGGCTGAAGAGAAAAAAAATGGTTTATCTAAAAATAGCGGCTTCGGAGGAGCCATAATTTGTTGACTGACAATATATAAAAGTACATTAACATCATTATGCATAGAATACAACCAGCCTTTTGACACAATAAAAGATGAAGAACTAAATACATGCCCTCGGGATAAATGATTAGATGGAAAAGATATCAGACTTATTATAACTTATACTCGGGACAAGTGACAACAATTATGTAGAAACTAATTCATAATCAACGACATATAATTACAGCAGTGCCGCAAGGATGCATGTTGTCTCTGCTCCTTTTCATCTGATGTATAGAAAGCAGTTGTGAACAATCTGGATAATTGTCTGGATTAAACATCAATGGAAAAATAATACGTAGATACGCTGATGGCACAGTGTTACTAGCAGAAAATTAGAAGGAGTTACGAGACCTTGTGGAGGAAGTCAATATGCGCATTACAGAATGCGGATTAGATGACAAAATTCAAAGAACAAAAACTTTAATAATAATTAATGGAAAGAAGAGATAAAGAATGAACATAGCAGTAAATGGGTAAATACTAGAATAAATAACAATTTTCCCTATCTTGTGCATGCCATAACAGATGATTGCATACGTGGAGTAGAGATCAAGAGGAGAATAGGAATGGGGGAAAAGATACTTTCACCAACATGAAATATATATTAACATATATTGTGATAAATAGCACATTAAAATATGTCAAATGTTATAGAAAGTCAACATTACAATTTGGCATAGAAACCTGGATAATAAACAACCAACTGGAAAGTCAAACAGAGGCCCTGGAGATGTTGATGTACAGAAAAATATAGCGTACTCGTGGAACAAAAACAATCAAATACAGAGGTTCTAGAGAAGCTGAGTATGAAAATAGAGTAGAAAGAAATGTGAAAGGGATCAGTTAAATAGCTTGGCGACAAAATGTCTTGTAACGAAAGGCAGTCTAGGAAGAATGTAGATAACCATACACATAGGAAGATAACATCAAAGAGGTATACTAACAACTGTCAGAGTGTACAACAAGCGCGAAGGACAGAGAGTTTTGGAGATCCACTGCAGCCAACCTTCATTGTAGAGACGCTGCGAGAATATTTATTTACTCTTGAACCTGCAAGAACGGAGGTTACTTGTAGTAAAATGGAATGCAGTGCATGTTGATCAGGCAAAAATCCATAGGTCATGGAACACAAAGGTATTTTAGATCGTGTGGAACAACACAACAAAACAAACACATGTACACACCTAACTAGGACTCCTCTCCTGGTAAATAAAATAATTAGCATGGGGGAAAGTATATGAAAAAACCTATTTGTCGGTAATTGATACCTTTGTCAAGAACAATACAAATACACATGTTGTTAAATTAATATGCAATTAAAACATACCGTTCATTTACATTAAAACATAATAGGAATTTGTACAAAAGGAAAAACTCAAGGATATTTTGCGCGAATTCTGTGGATAGCAATAATGCTGGGAAATGTAAATGTGAAATTTACGATTGAATGTGAAGATATGACGTGGTCAACCAGTCGAAATGACAGCAATTTCTAATACCTAGCCGGTTATTACCTCACGTAGGCGACCTGATATGTAGTCAACATGACCACAAACATATGAGAAAAAACAACCAACCCCACACACACACACACACACACACGCACGCGCACGCACGCACGCACACACACACACACACACACACACACACACACACGTGTGCGTTTCATATGTGTGTGTGTGTGTGTTTGTGTGTTTCATATGTTTGTAGTCAATGAAACAAATATATATATATATATATATGAGACAATACGTGCGAAGCTCAAGAAATCACCTAACACCGCCCCAGGCCCAAACGGCATCCGATATCGTGACCTACTGGTGATGTCAGATGATGACATATAAGAACTGGCCAGAGAATTCAATATCAGTATCCAGAGGGGTCAGATCAGAGAGGAATGGCTACACAGCTACTTGCTGCCGCTGCCAGAATCGAACAAAGACCATTCCAAGATAAGCGGTTACAGAATCATTACGATGCAGAACACTCCTGGCAAGCTACTGGAGAAAATTGTAGCACACAGACTTGCTTGTGACTTGGAACATCTCGGCTGCTACCCGACCACACTTGGAGGATACTGACGTGACAAAGAGTCATGGCTGAATGCGGCAGTCTTTGCTCAAGATGTTTACGAAGGATTTCAGGTCAGAGACGAGACATGTGCGGCCGCCAAAGACTTAGAGGACTCATACAATAAAGTATCCTTCGAGCACTTGATGTAAGCCCTCAGACTGAAAGTGTCCCCTCACCTTGCACGATGATTAGCTGCAGTCCTGCTCCAAAGGATGGTGGTGCTAAGATATGGGAGTTGGTCTTCTGAGCCGACAACGATATGTCCAGGATTGCCGCAGGGTTCATAACTGTCACTAGTACTATTCAACGTGTATATACAGTGCCGATCACTGAACAACAGTTGGACGGGAGAGGTAGGACTCTGTTATTTGCTGATGACATTCTCGTGTATCGACAGGGTCGAGATAGACAGGCAGTTGCCAATGATATGCAGGGCGAACTAGATCCAATTTCCTCATGGTGTGCGGATGCCAGTGCCATTGTCAACCCTGCAAACGCATCGGTTACATGGTTCTACATAAACAACCATATTGTGAACACAGATCTGCCGGCAGTAAGAATGGATGGGAGCATTTTGAGTAGAACCTAGTCGATGAAATATCTTGGCGTGAGGCTTGATCGTAGCCTTTCTTTCAGAGATAATGTCGATTATGTCATAACGAAAGCTCAAACAGGTTTGTCAGCAATGAGAGTCATGGCGACTACCAATATCGAGCAAAGACTGCTAATACTACTTAGGACTGGTGCTTTCACCCATCGAGTATGCCCTGGCCATCCTTACTGTCAGCCCTACACAGATTGGTAGACTTGAAAAGGTACAAAACGAAGCCATGCGCATCATTTTGGGCTGCACGAGACGAGAGACACCAGCTGTGTAGCGATGAGATACCTCCTTGACTTCCCGACAATCAACCACAGGATCAAGATCTGGAGAGCTCGTGCATACTTGAAAATAAGTGCAGATGAGCAGCACCCTCTGCATGAATATATATTCAGAGAAAAGGGCAACAGGCTAAAGAGGGGCAAATCATGGATGGTCGGGTGGAAGATATAATCAGACAGGTCTGCAGTCCTACCAGTATCAACCCCGGCAAGGAATGGGTGCCTGTTCCTCCAGCTTTTAAGTGCACCTTCTCCTGCATTATCACACTTGACAGACGGTGCAGAGAACAGAACCCTGCCACCGTCAATGCAGAGGTCAACGCGCTCATCAATGAACACGCAGACAACCCCGAAGTGCTTATTGTCAGTCTTGCGTAGAGCAAGAACTGTGGCTCGTATCTTGACAAGTGTGATACTAAATATGATTATCAAATAACGCGAGGCGAATAACCGATGATATAATTCGCGCTCTTTATTCGAGCACTGCACACATCAGAAACAATACAGGCGTCGCGCAATCACAATCCACAATATCAAATAGATCATAAATACAAGCAATCAATACATCAATATAATAATACATCAATGCATTCCACTTACAAGTCAAACACACAGGCGTTCCATCTCCAACGGTCATACAGGCTATCGATCAATACATGCACAAACTCTCAGGCCGCATTCACACGTCTGTCCGGTACGGCGCCCAAGCCCAGTCTAACTGGCCTTTTAGCACACGCCTCAGTTGTGCTCGAGTCAGCTTGCGTGACCCCCAATGTTCACGCTGTGTTCCAGCTGACCCCCGACTGCTTAGCATCACTCAGTGTTGATTGCCTGGCGTTGTCGACGACGCCGCGCTATAGCTGTAGTGTTTATCATAGTTCAGCGTTGCATTGTCGGGCGTTGGTACAGACAACGCGTTGTAACTCCGGGTGAGACTCTGACACTTATCTATACAGAAGCTACATTGTAAAGAAGCAGAGAAGTGCATGGGAATTTACAGCCCATTCAGCGGGCCGAACCGTTCAAGAATCCAGTAGTGCCCACACTATGCCAACGAGCAGCATGATGATGGAGGTGATGGCAGTAACACAGGCTTCCCTATGGCTAGAATCACAGCATTATACCAACGTGTGTGTACTAAGTGATTCAATGAGCATGATTCGGAAGGTCGAAGCTGGATCTGTA
This sequence comes from Cepaea hortensis, assembly GCA_963921405.1. Classification (NCBI taxonomy): domain Eukaryota; kingdom Metazoa; phylum Mollusca; class Gastropoda; order Stylommatophora; family Helicidae; genus Cepaea; species Cepaea hortensis. The sequence continues at coordinate 61,219,367 of OY992886.1, forward strand.
CGTAGACAGTGGACTGAGTCGCTGAGGAAGTCTGTTGTCCGTAAAGTCACCTTCATCTTCGTCCCGAGACATGCGGGAGTCGAGGGAAATGAACGAGCTGATAAACTGGCTGGCTCTGCACCCCCTGTAGATGGCCAGCCCATGGATCGTGCCGATGTTATTAACGTCCTTAAAGACATGTCGAGAACAGAAGACTTTTACGTAAGTGAATCCACATCGCTGTCCAGGATGAAAGACTTGGGAGTAAGAATTGGCACGGCCGGACACGAGAAGTACATCGGGAAAATGAGGTGCCTCGTTAACCAACACAGAACTGGCACTATTGGCCACCGAACGCTGATGCATAAGGGGGGGGGGGAGGATCTGAGCACCTATGAACCAGTCCGGAGTGCAATGAAGATGCCCCAACTGATAACTGATAACTGATAACTGATACCCCTCCATTATTGTTCTCTCCAAACTTTCGTGACGTTTTAAGTGTCCAAAATATTTCAATTTCTTTGTTTTATCGTCTTTCATAGCCAACCTTCTTCAATATTCAGCTCTTGAAGTATAGATGCATTTGTTCTTTTCTTTACCCAAGATATTCTTAGAACTCATCTATAACATTTATATTCAAAGACATTTATGCGCTGTTCAGCTTGTTTAGTAGGTGTCCAGGTTTCATAGGTTAGTTAGTAAGTTAGTTAGTTAGTCAGGGTTCCAACTTCACAGCAACGGGTCGTCCCCATTATGCTCCGTTCCTGTGCCAGTGAATATCACATAAAACGCTCCCCACTGCCCAATGTGAAAAGTGGAAAAGACAGGAGTCTCGACAAACGACAGCCCACACAGATACACTGTGCATAATGCCACCGCCATAATGTCAACACAATAGTCCCCCACGAAACATCCATTTTATATCTGATGGAATCGGCAGTCATTTTCCCATCTGGATGTTTCCTAGATGTATGTTGCAATGGGTAAGACGCATGCTCTTAAAAATCTAATTTTTGTAGTTCTGTCTGTCCCATTCCATAATTTATTCAGTTGTTTTAGTCTTTGAAGAGCATTTGATAGTCGTCGTTTAATTTCTTACATTGTGTCACCGTTGTTGGTAATCAATGACCCAAGATATTCAAAATTTTCCACTATCTCCAATTTTCCTCATTAACATATATTTCTTTCTCCATAGTGGTTTTATCTGTATGCATTATCTTTGTTTTTGCTATGTTAAGATATAAGTTGTGATTTTCACTATTCAATTGGATTGAGGCTATTAGGTTTTCTATACCAGTCTGTGTTGTGGATAGTAATACTGTATCATCAGCATATCGAATCTCTGGTATATCATGACCGCCGATATTTAGGGCATCATATGGCTCCCTGCTTATATCATCTCTTATATTTCTCATTATATTTTCGGCGTACAGGTTAAACAAATAGGGGGACAGCACACATCCCTGACGGACTCCTTCCTTGATGTCAAACCAATCTGATGTCTCGCCATCTATTCTAACCCCTGCTTGTTGGTCTAGATAGAGCATTCTTATGAGTTGTATCCACGTCAGCGTGAGAATTAGCCATGCGGGGCTAACAAGTGATAATCACCACGCACGCCCTACAGAAGGGCCGGCGCTTTTATTTACTCCATTATTGTGCTGAATTTACACACTCTCAACTGTCAAGTTTATGTGACTGTTTATTTAGTTAAATGAAGATTTCATTGTGACACGTGAGGGTAAGAGCATCCATTTTTGATTTTTACCAATTATTGATTCACGACAACGTGAGACTTAACTATGTGTGACTAGCAAGAGATAAGCGCCACGCACGATCTACAGAAAGGCCTGCAGTTTTATTTACTCCTTGCCTTGTCGAGCTGCCTATATTGCCAATATGTCCTCCAACTTACGATAATCAACTGTGTCAAAGCGATGTGAAAATGTAAACAAAAACAAGACGGGACAAAAGTTAGTTAGCACGCCAGCTCAGCGACTGAATCGATCATCTTCATCGCCAACATCCATCACGTTGTCTAGTGAACAATCTAGTGAACTAGTAGACACTGATGTCCAGCTGGACAAACAACACAATTCGCCAGCTCAATCTTATCAAACTAACACATCACCTTCAAAGACGCTTTCTTCGGCCGAAACACAGAGCCACAATGATTGTTGTCGTGATCTAATTCAGGCTTTGGAGACGAGGTTAAAAGATTTTATTACCAACAACACCACTAACATTATTGCGGAGTTTAAAAAAGAAAACATTCTTCTTCGAGAGGAAATCCGAATTCTTAAAGAAGAGAAGGAGACTTTTAAAACATCCATACATGAATTGAAACTAAAGCGTGCACAGTCATTTCATAAAAGTACACAAACAGAAAGTATCCATGGTGTTGTAGATGCGTGTGTTACCAGTGAATGTTCGTCGCATAATGACATACAGATAGTTTCTACAAGCAACAAAACCACCACTAAACCTGTAGAACGCACACCATCTATCTACCCCATCGATGTGCATGTCAGCAACAGGTTCCAGGCCTTAAGTGTAGACTCTCCAGCAGCAGACTTGGAATCACAGAGCTCAGTCGTTACCACTACTGGATATCAACAACCAACGCAAGCAAGATATAATAAACAAAAACACAAGAAAGACGACAGTGACCAGTGGCAACAACAGTCCAAGCGGACACGCCAGCAGCGTGAAATAACCATAGATCATAGTGCAACACATGTCGTCATTGGAGACTCCCTGCTGAAGGGAATCTATAGTGATCGCTTGTCATCTTCTGACAGCGAATCAACTTCAATCTACCCTGTACCAGGCGCTGACATTGACAGGCTGACCGCTAAACTGCGACGATTCCAAGTGAACGACCGAATTAGGAGAGCAATAGTCCATATTGGTGTTAATGACATAATGGATAATAAAATCATCAGCACCTCACAACTAGCTACATTGGAGGTGCTGTTGCGAAATAGATTTCCTAAATCATCTTTGTTTATTTCATCTAACATTCCACCATGTTACGGGTTCCAGCGTCGTACTGCCGATGTTGCTAATGTAACGTTATATAAATTCTGTAAAAATAATAACATGAATTTCATAAATAACACCCCTTACTTTACGTCACCGTCCGGAGCTCCTAAGAAAAAAACTATACAGAGATCAAATACATTGTTCCAAGCTAGGAAGTAGCTTCCTAGCGAAGAACATAAAATATCCCGAACGTGCACAACAACCAGCACCAGTTACAGGAGTAAACCGAACTACACCTCCGGCAACAGCCATCTCACTGTGTTCAGAAAACACTCCTTCTCTTCCCACACCACCCTTGCCTGTACCCCAGGAACACAATGTTGTGAATAGCAACCCAAGCTCCAATCCAAATGTTGCTAAATATGATACTTTGTTTCCTACCTTGCCCGTAAAGCAGTCTCCCTCTATGATGTCAAAGGGGACACCGTTAAACAATGGTGCTGTACCGTCGATGCCTGCTTCCAATGTAGGCACTTCCAGTGACACTCATAGCAATCCCTCGCTGGACGGTAATCTACAACCCTATGAGTGGAACCGTCAACTTCAGCAGCTAATGCGATACAATCCTGCAGCCCTGCACCAAGCATTCATGATATCACTCCAGCAAAGACATTTTCCTGCCCCCTCTAACAGCCTTAACTATTTCTAAATAAAGTTTCAAAATCCCTGCAATTTGTATACCACAAGCGAAATCTTCCTTTTAGTTTGTAATGTTCGCTAATCACGATCAGTGGCTCAGCAAAAATGGTCTATATATATAGGCCATCTCAACATCTTTCATCTGCTCAACAAGTTACCTGAGCTCTCGGTAATACTGTCCAAACAGTTCCATGTGTTTGGAATCACAGAAAGCCGTCTTAACGACAAAATAACCGACTCCGAAATCTCACTTAAGGGGTTTAAAGTAATTCGGAAAGATGCAAATCAAAAATTAGAGACAGGTATTGCTGTATACATTTCCAATTCTCTCAACTGGTCCCGTAGAAGTGATCTCGAGACAGTAGAGATAGAATGTGTTTGGTTAGAAGTGAAGCCAGCCAGCCAACAGCCGTTTCTCATTGGATACCTATATAGGAATCCTTGTGCCGGGTACAGTTGGTATGACTGCTTCACTACAATGATGGATAGAGTGTTTACAACAGGTAGAGAAGTTATGATACTAGGTGACTTCAACATAGATATTAGTAAATCCAACCAGACATGGGACGATATCATTCTTTCTTACAATTTCAAACAACTAATAAACCGTCCCACAAGGGTTACTGACACATACTCAACTATAATTGATCATATATATGTTACTTGTCCAGATAATATTATTGAATGTTCTGTTCCTGTTTGTACAGTTAGTGACCACTACCCGGTATGTTGTACATGGTCAAGAATTGGGTTTAAACCTCTTAAACATAAACATGTAAGTATCAAATTTAGGAATTATAAAGCATTCAACCAAGATTTATTTTTGCAAGACTTAAGAAAAGCAGTCCTTGATCACGTTTACCAACTTCCTGACCCGGACGATGCATTAGCTTTCTGGACGAAGACAGTCTACAATGTGTTCGATAAACACGTGCCAATCAAAGAAGTTCGAGTCAAAAATCAACATAAATCCCCATGGGTCACTAGAGAAGTGCTGGAAATCATGAGAGAGCGAGATACAGCACACAAAAATAAAGACTTCATCAATTACCGCAGACTAAGGAATAAAGTTAAATATGAAATTCGTAGGATAAAAAAAGATCATTTTAAAAATTTGATTGTAGATAATTCAAACAGTACAAATATATGGAAGGCTATTAACTTGCTAACCAATAAGAAACGCCCTACAGAATCAGCAATACCAAATTCTATAACATGCGATGAATTCAGTTGGTTCTTTCAATCAGAAATAGAGAATCTAAAGTCTTCAATACCAGACTCATCGTGTAATTTAAGTTCACTGGCATCATTCTGTGAGGAGAAGTGCGCCAGAAATATTCCCGCTGAGATTCCTTTAATGTCTGTTGCAGACGTTTATAAATATCTCTTGAACCTCAAATCAACAAACTCACACGGCCTAGATGGTATCAGTAATAGAATTCTTCGTTGTGCTGCACCAGTCATTAGCGAGTCCTTAACGTTCATATATAACCAGTGCCTGGCCAAAAACTACTTTCCATCTGCATTTAAAATTGCTAAAGTGTTTCCGCTTATTAAAAATGGCTCAATCGATAATAGCGTTTTGGGTAATTATAGACCTATTTCCTTACTATCGTCGCTATCAAAACCACTAGAAAAACACATTCATAAAATAACGTTACACCATTTAATTAACAATGATCTAATAATTAACAGTCAATCTGGGTTTCGACCTAAATATTCTTGCCATAGTGCTCTAACAAAAATGACCGATAACTGGCACTTAAACATCAACAACGGTAGAATTTGTGGAGCGGTGTTTGTAGACTTTAAAAAAGCTTTTGATATGGTAGATCACGATATTTTAATTAGAAAACTAAAGCAAATGAAGACAAGCACCAACATGGTGAACATAATTACGTCATTTCTATCCGACAGGCAACAAGTCGTGTCCTTCAACAACTGTCTATCAAGACCCACACAACTTAATATTGGTGTGCCTCAGGGCTCAATACTAGGTCCGCTGCTTTTTGCAGTTTATATTAATGATCTTCCTTTATATATCAATACAACTTGTGATCTATTCGCAGACGACTGTACTATATATACTAGTCAAGAAAACCGTAGTGAATTAGAGAATTCTTTACAAAAGGAACTTGATAATCTTACTAGATGGAGCAATGAAAACCGCATGCAAATTAACATCGACAAAACCAAATCCATGCTAATAACCACCAGACAAAAACTACAGACACTAGCCATAACTGGATCACCGCTCGAACTCCGCATGGGCACGTTACCTATAGTTAATGTGACTGAACATAAAACACTAGGGCTTTTAATAGACAGCCATTTGAACTGGAGCTCTCATGTTCACGCTCTTACCAAGAAAATAGCACAAAAAGTTTACCAACTTGCTAAAATTCAGCACTTCCTGGACGAAAGCACACGAAAAATATTCTATACATGCTATATCCAATCACATCTCGATTACTGTTCCACAGTTTGGGATGGTTGCCCTAAATCTAATTTAAAACGACTATGTTCTCTACAAAATCGCGCTATTCGTCTGGTTTCTGACATAAAGCACGTTGAAAGTAATAATTTGTACAGTCATCTAACACTTCTACCACTACAAAAGCGCTTCCTTTTCAACAAAGCCAAATTAGTGAATAAAATTATATCTCAAAATACCCCAGAGTATCTTCTGCCGCTGATTCAATCTAATGCAATGAACAGCAAGCGCCTAAATTTGTTACATGTCTCAAAGCCTAGATTGGACCTATACAAAACATGTTTCGCCTATTCTGGTGCTCACTTAGGGAATGATCTGCCTCCAGATCTGAAAACTCCAATGAGTCCCTACACATTTAACCGAAAACTCTTTCAATACTTAATCCATACCGACTATATGCCACCATAATTCATTTACTGGTATAATTGTTCCGTATAATTGTTCATTATAATTGTTTAACTATAATTGTTCACTATATATGTGCGTGCGTGTGGGAGCGAGAGAAGAGAGAGAGAGAGAGAGAGAGAGAGAGAGAGAGAGAGAGAGAGAGAGAGAGAGAGAGAGAGAGAAGTGGGTGTCAGTGAGAGGGAGAGAGTGAATGCGTGTGTGCGCACGTGCATGCGTGTGTGTGGAGAGAGTGATTGAGCGAGAAATGGTGGGGGAATGTGTCAGTGCATGCATTCGGACGTGTATGTGTGAGAGTGAGTGAGGGAGTGTATGCGTGCGTGCATGCGTTCATGTGCATGCGTTCATGTGTATGTGTATGTGTGAGAGAGTGTGATTGAGAGAGTGAGTGTGTGTGTGTGTGTGTGTGTGTGTGTGAAGGATTGTGTGTTAGAGAGTGAGACAGTGGGAGAGTTGATGTGTTAGTGTGTGTGTGTGTGTGTGTGTGAGCGCGCGCATGCGTGTGAGTGTGTGTATATGAAAGAATACAGAGAGAGAGAGAGAGAGAGAGAGAGAGAGAGAGAGAGAGAGAGAGAGAGAGAGAGAGAGAGAGCTGAGCAGATGCATGTCATGTAACACGCATGTTATGTAACACGCGAATCCATATGTTTGTGTATTCTCATCTGTCATATTATCAGTTAAATACCATTTGATTTTATCATGCATAATATAAACTCATGTTCATTACTGTAGTTTGAGTGAGTGAGTCAGTGAGTGTGAATGAGAGACAGAACGAGTGAGCGTGAGAGTGAATGAGTGAGCGGGAGAGTGAATGAGTGAGCGGGAGAGTGAATGAGTGAACGGGAAAGTGAACGAGTGAGCGGGAGAGTGAATGAGTGAACGGGAAAGTGAACGAGTGAGCGGGAGAGTGAATGAGTGAGCGTGAGAGTGAATGCGTGAGAGTGAATGAATGAGCGGAAGAGTGAATGTGTGAGCGTGAGAGTGAATGTGTGTGTGTGTGTGTGTGTGTGTGTGTGTGTGTATGTGTGAGAGAGAGAGATAGAGAGAGAGAGAGAGAGAATCACTATTTTTACGTCACATACATTTTATGTACACATTTTTCTCCATGTTTAACATTTTTATGAGACTGCTAATGACAAGTGTCAGTGTATGTGTTTGAGTAAAGTGTGGGAGTTTGTTCATACTAATTTCAACACTAACGTGAGACATTTTGTCTGTGTCTAGATGTGAGGAAGTGTGAGTGTATGTGGAGGATGTGTGTGAGTGTGGGGATATGTGTGGGTGGTGGGTGTGTGGGTGGGGGTATGCATTTGGATGGGTTGGGTTTTGGTGGGTAGTGGTATTTGTGGGTGTTGGTGGGATGTGGGGGTGAAAGTAGGGGTGTTGGAATGGGTGTGGGGGATGTGTGTATGGGTGGAGGATATGTGTATGGGACGGATGCAGGGGATGTGTGTTTATGTGGGTGGAGATGTGTGGATGGTTTGAGGAAGTATGTGTGGGAGGCGGGGGTTGTGTGGGTAGGGGATTGTGTTGGGTGGATTTGGGATGGAAGGGCGGGTGGGGAGAAGTGTATGGTGTGTGGGTTTGAGATATGTGTGCGGTGTGTTGGTGGGGGATGTGTGAATGATGTGTGGGGGGAGGGTATGTTTGTGGTGGTATGGGTGGAGTAGAGTGTGTGGTGTGGGGGATGTGTGTGATGGGTGCGGGGAATGTGCGTATGGGTGGGGTATATGTGTGGGTGAGCAGGGGATTGTGGTGGTTGGGGGAAGTATGTGGGGGAGTGTGGGTGGGAGATGTGTGGATGGGGGTGTGTGAGTGGCTTAGGGATGTGTAGGTGGGTGAGGGAGTTGTATGTGTCGGGGTGGGATGTGTGAGTGGGTGGAGGATGTGTGTGGGGGTAGGGGTATTGTGATCGAGAGATGGTTGGTTAGGGGTGGGTGGGGGTGTGTGGGTGCATAGTGGAGGATGTATGCGTGAGTGAGTGTGTGTTGGTGGACGGGTAGGGAATGCGTGTGTGGGTGGGGAGAGGTGTGTGGTGTGTTGGTTGGTGATATTGTGTGTTTGAGGTATGTGTGTGTGGGTGGGGGATTTTTGTGGTGTGTGAGTGGGGGTATGTGGGGTGGATGGGTAAGGGTATCTGTGTGGGTGTGGGTGGGAATATTGTGTGGTATCTGGGTGGGGGATATGTGTGTGGTGTGTAAGTGGGGATGTGTTGGTGAGGGATATGTGTGTGTGTGGTGCGTGGGCTGGGAATAGTGCGTGGTAGGGGGTGTATGTGATGTGCGGGTGGGGGATTGTGTGGTGGGGGATTAAATTAAGGCATGTGTGGGTGGGTGGAAGTTGTATGTGTGGGTGGTTGGGTGTGTGTGAGTGGATTGGGGATGTATGGGTGGTTAGGGAGATGTGTGTGGGGGGGGGGTAGGGACATGTCAGTTGGTGGGGATGTGTGTGTATGGTTTGGGGATGTGTGAGTGGATGTGCGATGTGTGGGTTGGTGGGGGATTGTGTGTGTGGGTGGGGAATATGTTGTCGATGGAGATGTGGCTGGGGGATGGGTGGTTTGAGGTGTGGGTGGGGAGAGGATGTGTGGGGTAGGATGTGGATGGGCGTGGGATGTGTGGGTTGGTGGGGGAATGTTTGTGGGTGGCGAGTGTGTTTTGGTTGGGGGATCAGGTGAGGGCAGTGTGTGTGGGTGGGGGATGTGCGGGAGGGGGATGGGTCGGTTGGTGGGGTATGTATGTGTCCCTTGGTGTGCGTGTGTGTCGGTAGGTGGGGGTGTGTATGTGTCCCTTGGTGCGCGTGTGTGTGGGTAGGTGGGGGTGTTGTGTGGGTGCGGTGATGTATGGATAGGTGGGAGATGGGCTTCATAACATGGTAATTAGCCTTGTTTATGTTTACAACATTCATTTCACAATGTTTATTTTTCTTCCTATGTAAATGTATAATGCTCTTGATGAACGAAAGACGAGTGATTGGAAGGGCCGAATGTAAGACGGGCCTGCGCGCCCAATTTGTGACCCTAATAAAGTTGATTTGATTTGATTTGATTTATTACATGTGGTGGAAAACCCATATTTCTCATGATTTCCGAAAGTTTCTGATGTTGTACACAGTCAAATGCCTTTGAATAATCCACAAAACATGAGAATAGGTTTAGATTAAATTCTCTGCACTTCTCTATTCTTAAACGCATATTGAGAATGTGATCTCTTGTTCCTGTTACTTGTCTAAATCCAGCTTGAACCATGTTAATTTCTTCTTCCATTTTCTTACGAAGTCTTCCCATTATGATTTTTAGTAGAATTTTACTTGCATGACTGATCAGGGCAACAGTTCTATCAATCAATCATGTGCCATGCCGGAAAGCGTGGGCGGCCATTTCACTCGATCACCAGTGTCGTGGATCAGCTCAGTGTTCCTGTCTCGTCCACGCCATGTGGCCAAGCCATCCAGGTATTTTCCTCTCGGTCTTCCTCTTGGTCTGTTCCCCTCGATCTTGCCAGTTGTCACTAAGTTCTCCAATCCATTTCTTCTCATAACATGTCCAAATAATTTTGACTGTCTACGTCTAATTTCTCTAATCAGTTTACGATGTTCATTTGTCTCCTGTAGTACTTGGTCATTGGTTTTTCTGTCTGTCCATGGTATTCTTTGCATTTTCCTCAGAAACCACATTTCTGCAGCCATCAGATGCTTTTCAGCTTGACTGCTCATTGTCCAAGTTTCACATCCATACAAAAGAACAGGCTCTATGTATCCCCTCAACACTCTTTTTCTCGTTTTAATTGACATCTTTTTATTGGTCAGAAAGTTTTTCATCTTGCTAAAGGCTACTTTCGCCATGGCGATTCTTGTTCTAATCTCTTCAAGGCATCTCCCATCAGATGTTATAACTGTTCCAAGATAATTGTACCGATTCACTTGTTGAAGAATATTTCCATTTACTTGTATATTACATTGTGGCACTTCTTCCTTCCTACTGACGACCATAACCTGAGTCTTTTTACAATTTAATTCTAACCCCAGTTGCTCACTGTGTATAACAACCGCATCTACTAATTGTTGCAGGTCCTGCGCATTGTCTGCAATTAATACTGTATCATCTGCATATCTAATGTTATTGATGTTTCGTCCTCCAATGCTGATTCCATTTATATCCTCTACATTTCTGAAAATATTTTCACTGTACATCAGAAACGTTGTACAGTTCTATAGTTGGTGCATAATTTCAGGTTGCCCTTTTTTGGTATTGGGATGAAGATAGTTCTCTTCTAAACTTTTGGTCATATACCATATTTCCATATCTTTTTACATAATGCGTGATAGATTTGTATGCTCTCTTCACCTCCCGCTTTAATTAGCTCAGCTGGTAGCTCATCACATCCAGGTGATTTACCATTCTTCAGGTTCTTTATTGCCTATGCAATTTCACCTAACGTGGGTTCAGGTTCTGTCTCTGCTGTAGTTGGCTCATGTATCTCATTCATATCCTCACTGTCACTCATATCATACATTCCACTGCAGTATTCCTGCCATCTTTCTAGAATTTGTCTAGATTCTGTGAAGTTATTTCCCATCTTGTCACAGATAAAATTCAATTGAGGTTGAAAATTTCTTGTCAATAACTTCATGTCTTTGAACATTTCGTAATCTCTTCCAATTTTATGATATTGCTCTATTCTGGTACAGAAATCTTGTATATATTGATTGTTGTCCTTTCTTGTGTTCTTTCTTATTTCTCGAGTTAAAGATTTATACTTCATCCTGCTGTTATCGGATTCACCTCCTTTCTGTTTCAGTCCCCTTCGTTGTTTTATTAATTCTAACGTTTCTGATGTAATCCATGGCTTAAGATGCTTTTTCTTGATCGGAATGAAATATTTCGCTGCAGTTATCAAGATATCTCTAGCTTGGACTGCCAGTTCATCAGGTGTCATTTCCTCTTGTACAGACATCAAGACCCCAAAACGATTCCTAACTTCTACGGTGTATGCATCTGGTATTTTTGTGAGATCAAAACGAAGTGGCCTTGATCCTCGGGTAAGGTTTTTGAGTTTTAATTTAAGATCTGCTTCTAATAAGTGGTGATCTGTATCACAGTCTGCACTTCGTAGGGGTTTTGCAGATGTTAAGCTTAATCTCCATCTTCTTTGTATTAAAATATAATATATCTGATTTTTGGTAATACTGTACGGGGACTTCCATGTGAAGAGTCTTCTTGGGTGTTGTTTAAAAAGTGTGTTGGCTATCATTAACTCATTTTCTGTGCAAAATTCAATTAATTTGTCACCTGCATCATTTCTGTTTCCCCAATCCAAATGTTCCTAAAACGTGTCTCTCATTTTCAGCTCTTCCTGTACCTACTTTTGCATTAAAATTTCCCAGTATTATTGCCATATCATTATGACCAATCTTATTTAATGTGTCTTGCAGTTTGTTGTAAAAATCTTCAATTTCATCCTCCTCTGTTGTTGAAGTAGGTGCATATATCTGTACGAGTGTTGTGTTTTATGGACGGCCTTTTGGCCTAATCACTAACTGGGTTATATCTCAGTAAAGCTTTTGCAATTGTTTTATCTAAACAAAAGCCACTCTACTCTGGCCTCCGACGTCTCTACCAGAATAAATGAAATGTCTTCCATTTTCAGTTGTAAAATGTCCCTTGCCTTTCCAGCGATGTTCACTAATTCCTAAAATTTGAATATTTAACCTCTTAATCTCATCACATACTACTTTAAGCTTCCCTTCATACAAACTTCTCACATTCAACGTTCCTATTCTCACTCTTTTTCTTAGTCTGACACAGGGGATTTCCTTGGTAACACAGTCAGGATTATCTCCGTCATCACGATTATTAGTACTGGTCCCCGTGTCACACTCTTCCCCAGTGTTATCTGATCTGCCTGGCCTGGGGGTCTCGCCACCAGATCTCTTTCTTATTATGCTTTCTGTCATAGTTGTTATGGTTTCTTGGCAAGTTTTGCAGAAGGTAGTTTGCCATTGCTTTCCTTCTGGGCAATGACTCTACCAGTCGGTGGCCATAGCCATTGTCTCTACTAATGAGATAATCTGCCTATCGCCGCAGAGCGCAAGACCATAACCAACAACAATCTGTCGGCTGCTCTCACACTCCATCCACCACCTGCTTACATGGCTTCACGAAACCCTGATTTGGGGGGCTTAATGGATACTCCACCTTGTCCAAGGGTGTCCCGTAGACTAACGGAGGAAAGGAAGTGTCTTACATCTCCTTTGATAGGGGATACCCCTACCCCGCTAACCGGATATATATATATATACACACACACACCAGAATGAAACAAACAAATAAACACACACACGCAAAGACACACACACACACACACACACACACATATATATATATATATATATATATATATATATATATATATATATATATATATATATATATACACACCAATGAATGAATGAACGAATTAATGAGTGAATGAATGAATGTATGAATCATTTAATATGTTAATAAAATAAACATATTGCAACAACTAGAAGGCAGTCTTGTCAGCATAGTTCAGTCGTTTGGTTTTCATATCGGTAAAGTATCACTTTCAATGTGAGGGGATGTCTCCAAGACCTGCTACAGTTTTCTCGCTATATTACACAAGTGAAACATAGGACAGTGCACAAACTCCATAGGCCCGGCAAGGATTGAATGGTGTAAATGGGTAGATAACATGGACACATGGACTTGAAAGACCCACGAATGGCTGGCTGGTCATTGCTAGAGACAAAAACTGTTGGATGTATGTTGTAGACTATGTTCAGCTGAAAATTTCACACAGGGAATAGTTATATTTCGCCTCTGTTGACTTACGCAAGCCAGTACAAGTTATCCACGTCATCCATCATTCGGTAAGTTTGTGCTGTGCAGAACTTTACTCCCTTAACACTTAACAGTCTTCCGAAAATTCTCTCTTTTATAAGTCAGATCTCCTGTCACTGTTCTGTCTTGTGTAAATTATCTATAACATCTTGAATCTCACTGCGTTGTGGTCTATTCCTCTATTGTTCCGCTTCACCGGTTCACTTCGCCCCATAGTTATCTTGTCCAGACATTCATGCCTTTTCCCCTGTTCTACATTTTTTTTATTTTCTTCAATTTAATTTATTTTAATAACGAATCTTCTTCTATATTGAGTTCTTGTTGCCCGGCTATACATGTTACATCAACCCAACTGGGCAGGAAAGACATGGGCAGGCTCTGGTGGTCAAGGACGGTTTACAGCATTCAATACTGGATATGAGTGGGTGGGGTCAGGAGAGTAAAGAGGTGCAGGGAATGCGGATACAAATCGGCCGATACAGCTGGAACCTGATAAATGTATATGTAAGTGGGGAATCTTGCATAAGCAGAGTTGGGACTAGTTTAAAGGTTCAGTGGACACTCCAGATACCAGGTATCTGATATGTGGTGACTTCAACGCCCGCGCCAAGGAATGGAACAGGTCGGGAGAGAACAGACAGGGTACTGCTCTTGCTGAGGCCTTGCTTGAGATGGATGTTGTCTGTCTAAATGACGGTACACTCACTAGGCTAGCAATGAGACCGGGGGACCCTGACACGGCCATCGACCTGGCGCTTGTATCCCAAGAGGTGGCATCAGATATAAAATGGAGCGTCCTTGGAGAGCATGGAAGTGACCACCTCCCCTGTTCTGTGCTGATACCTAAGTCCAGCACAGTTAGGACTATGATAGCTCGAATGGCATTCAGTTATGATCGCCACCACTCAAAGCTCTTGGGGCGTCTTAGATCACAGGGGAGATTTAAACCAACAAGAAGAATCTTTACCCAACCACCATGGTGGACACCAGAGGTCCAGAATTCATGGAGGGAAAAGAGGGCGGCCATAAGGAATTGGCAGAGGGTGCGGAGAGCAACCAATTCAGTTGACATAGAATTGGAAGAGGCTGAAAGGTATAAAAAAGTAAAGGTGCAGAATTTCAAACTCCAGGCAGCAGAGGCAAAGAGGATTAAGTGGTAACAGTTTATCAATGAAGTCGGTGGGGATGTGACATTGGGAAAATTCTGGAGGCTGCACCAGCAGATGAAGAGACAGGTGATGCCTGGTACACATGGTACCGTTTATGATGATAACAACCGACCTATGACGACTGACAAGGACAAAGTGGAGGCTTTACTTGCTCGATTTTTAAAACAGACGGATCAGCACGATAGGGCTATTAGAGATAACGCCAGAGAAGCCTTGTCACGGGTCACTAGGAAGGAGGACTGTGAGATTAAAGTGGAGGACATTAAACGGGTACTCAAGCGGGCTAAAGACACAGCACCAGGTCCAGATGGGGTGAGATACTCACATATGAGGAACATAAATGATGGGGACTTGGAGGAGATGGCTCTTTGTTTCAAACTAAGCATCAATACGGCGGAAATACCCCACGATTGGCTGCAAAGCTACCTGGTCCCACTCCCAAAGCCAGGTAAGGACCACTCCAGACTTAATGGATACCGAATCATAACCCTGCAAAACACGTATGACAAAGTCCTCGAAAAGATAGTAGCATGCAGGCTCCAGCAACATTTGGAAAGTCGGAATCTGCTTCCCCAGGGACTCGGAAGCTACCGGCCTGGAAAGGACACCTGGGCCAATGCTGCGACTTTTGCATTTGATGTCTACGAGGGCTTCCAGTATAAACAAGAGACAGTAGCGGTAGCTCTTGACCTGGAGGATGCGTATAACAGGGTTAGGTATGATCGGTTAATACACACACTGTTGGACATGGAGGTCTGCCCTTGCCTTGTTAGATGGGTTGCGGCAGTCATTTATGAGCATAAGGTTGCACTGCGCATGGGTTCCTGGACTTCTGACCCCTGTACTATTACACCTAGGTTGCCGCAGGGATCTGCCTTGTCCCCGGTGCTCTTTAATGTCTACACCAGCAAAATCGCAGCTGTTGAGACACCAGGTGTGGATAGAATCTTGACATTTGCAGATGATGTGCTGGTGTACAGACAGGGCAGAGACACGGCCAGTTTGGCGAAAGACGTACTGGTGGCGGTAAACAAGGTGACGGAGTGGTGCAGGGACGCAGGCGCCATTTTAAACCCAGACAAGGCATCGGTTGTGTGGTACTCCCTGGATAACCGGATCGTCAAGGCAGACGTCCCAGGTATTATGTTGAATGGATGCCCTCTTAGTCGAGAGAGTAAACTGAAGTACTTGGGTATCACCTTTGACAGGTGTTTGTCTTTTAAGGATCATGTGGAGGATTTGGTGGTGAAGGCGGGTAGGGACTTAATGCATTGAGGGCTATGGCACCAAACGGGGTAGATCAGAGGATGTTGTACAGGATCTTTTAGCAGTTAATAATTTCTGTCATTGAGTATGGTTTGGGGCTGCTGCCAGTATCAAAAAGCCAGCTTGAAAGGTTGGAGCGCATACAGAATGCTGCCATGCGGTTAAAACGGAGTGCACAAAGGACACATCAATTATCTCAATTATCTGCATGAGGCATATCCTGGCGCTACCTACAATGACGGATAGACATAGGGTCCTTCAGGCCAAATGGTACCTGAGAGTTGCCGCAGACAGGGATCACCCGCTGCATGCAGCAATGGATATTGTAAAGGGTCATAGACTAAGACGAGGCAGGTCCAGCATGGCACAGGCAGAACTTTCTATAAGTCAAGTGTGTGATCTAGAGACCATCAATCGATCGTGAAAGAGAGTGGGTTTCCGGATGACATGACGGACTGGCACAATGTAATAATAACACTGGGTCGTGAGAGCAGAGAATGGGCACTGAGTTTGAAGTGCAACAGCTAATCCAGAGCAACACGCATGAAGGTGACATAGCCATCTACACCGATGGGTCAGTGGTGAGAAACAGACGTAGTGGCTGGGGCTTTATTGCAAAGGCTAATTGGCGAGTCTTGACAAATTAGAGCCTGGCATATGAGACTACGACCTTCAGCATGAGAATGGAGGTGGAGGCAGTAACAGCGGCATTCCGGTGGCTAGAGGAGACTACTGCAACACACGTTGTGTTCATTACGGATTCAAAGAATATGCTTAGCAAGGTGGAGAAAGGAATGTTTCACGTGGAATGGCTCTCGTCGCTTAGGAGGTCACAGATTGTGAGAATTGTATGGATATTTTGCCCTGGCCATGCGGATGTATGGGGGAATGAACAGGCTGATAGGCTAGCAGGGAATGCACCTCTTGGTGGCATCTTGCCTATGGGCAAGGGGGAGGTGGTCATGCACTTGTGGGACCAGGTGGAGAAGGCGAAGGAACAGATTGAGAACCCATATGTGGAAAGAATGAGATTGCGGGGGATCGGCAGGGGTTCTGGAAGAATATCAAAACTGAGAGGGAAGACCAGGAGAACTTTTAATCATATAGCGGTGGGACCGATAAGTACTCTTCGCTGGCTGTTGAACGAGGGGACTGAGCACGTATGGGAATGTCCTGAGTGCAGTGATGTCTGTTCTTAACTCAACTCAACTCTTGTTGAAGAAATATTTTTGTTCTCTTTTTCGTCCAGGGAATAGTCAGATGTTTTTTGTAACACTTATATTCAATGGGCGAAATGTGTTTTTCAGATGGTTGGGTTAAAGTGCAAGTTTCAGACCACATGTTGCCATATGAAATATGCATGATCAGTACTGTGACATATGTTGTTATATTTGCTCCAGTCCATAAAGATTGTTATTGCGTTAGCGTTAGCAGAAGAATGTTTGTTCTCTTATTAATTTCTACCATCGCATTTCAATCACTCATCAGCAGTGAACATTTCTAATCTCCTGTTACCAAGGGAATCACATTGACCCTTGTCACTATTTTTCATGGTGTTTTCCATATGTAGGTTAGTTCGATAAAAGGGTAAATTTTTACCTTCCTCTTCTTCTATCTTCTATCTAGAAATGGAGCATAGGTCCACAAACAACTAATGCTAACCCCTTTGAAGACATGTCCATTATTGATTGGATTCTGCAGGTACTTTTCTATGGGATTGGTTCCAGTCTCACGCCACCGTCCTTAGATGCTTTTTATGACTGTACATGCTACTTGGTCTATATTAGTGAAGTGTTTCACGATGTTTGCCATATTTTTGAGTGTTTACGTTCCGTGGGTATTTTGACCTTCAGCAATGCCCAATTGTCAGTGTGAGGTGATAAAATTGAAGCCGACAGTGCCTAGACATTGCACAATTTGTGCACTGTTTGATTTCCGCTTGCTTCCCTTTATTTATATGAGTCTATTGTTAAAGTTTAGTTTCTAACGTTTTACTAGAAAACGATATACTAGATTATCAACAAAAACTAATTTGAGCATTATCTTTATATATCATTAATATGTTTTGTCTGTTTAGGTTTGGGCGTCGGCCAATGTTCTTCGCTGGAGTACTCACACTATTGATTGCTGGCATTGTGGCGTCCTTCTCCCCAAACATGTTTGTTTTCTTGCCCATGTACTTCTTACAAGGAGCAGGGCACACTGGAGCATTCCTGGTTGCATTCACCCTGTGTAAGACATTTTATTTGCATCGGCAGTGCAATGACAGGTATGTGAATGGGTCTTGCCATGTAGACAGCTACAATGATGTATATCCATATATACCTCAGTTGGGAAAGCAAGACACAAAACGTGAACAGACACATGATCAAATGACAAAGAGATGATAGGATGGAAACGTGATGTTAAATAATGAGAGTAGTAAAACATGAGGACGTTTATGTATTATTACAAATAAATAGTGCACACCCCTGTCGTACTCCTAGCTTGCCACAGAGACTCCCAAAAGTTATGGTCTATGACCAAAACTTTCCAGTACATTCAGAGGACATATATATATATATATATATATATATATATATATATATATATATATATATATATATATATATATATATATATATATATATATATATATATATATATATATATATATAATCTAATAGAAATTCACATCAAGAGGTGAAATAATGCACCTGTTTGGTCGCTATGTAATCACAAATAGTGAAACAGAAGAAGATATTAACATCAGAATACAAGAATCAAGAGCAAGGTTTACAGTACTAGGGAATGTGTAGAAGTCAAAAGAAATTAAACTTAGTACCAGTCTTAGAATATGTTAACTTTAAGTCAGTACTACGTCATGGATCACATAAATGGAAAACGATTAACACGATTGCTAAAAAACTACAACCATTCGTTAATTAGTGTTTGCGCAGAATATAATAACTAAAATGAGATGACTGAATCATCAATGTGATAGGCTGATAATCTGGCAGGGAATACACATTTTGGTGGTAGACTGCCTATGTACAAGGGAGAGGTTGTCGCATACTTGTGGGACCAAGTGGAAAAAGAGGTGGAACAGACTGTGACCCATATGTGGAGAGAATGATATGGCGGGGGATCGGTAGGGCTTTTGACGGATCCCAAAACTGAGAGGGAAGACCAGGAGAGCTTTCGATGAGATGGCAGTTGGAACCATTAGCAGTATGACTCTTCGCTGGCTGTTGAACGTGGGGACGGAGCTCGAGTGGGAACGTCCTGAATGCATTAATGTCGTTTCTTAACTGAACTCAGCTCACCTCAATTCATCAATGCGAAGCTCATGGAGAGATTTACACACACTCCGTAGAATTAAGAGGTGAAGAAAATACGCTGGTGCTGAATATGGCATACACTGAGATAGTCTGAGAATAACAAGAAAGTCCGTGGTTTGGAATTCACAGGTACAGCTAAATAGAGGAAAACATACGACACACGGACATAATAATGAGAGACAGAAACGATCAATATGGGAAGGATATAGATAGAGCTGCATGGCACAGTAAAACATAGGACTGCGTGTAGCCAGTTGGTTAAGGACCTATGTCATAATGGAAGATAAGTGCACATCCTTTATACGACGTTGCACTCAACGCCAGAAATTTTTAACTGTTCGTGATTTCTTGGTAAATTTACATTCAGTAGTTTGCCATTGATTTCTGAATCACCGGCACTCATACCTTTGTGAGGGAAACCAACGCAAAGCGGTCATCTTGCAAATTGCCCACAGCTGTGTTTCGAACGCGGTTTACGGGATTACGAACTGCGTCCGTAACTCCTTTGCGACAGAACCGGTAATGAGAGATAAAGGAAACAAATACACATCATGTGTTTGAATCGCTATCGATTTTGAGGGGAAAAAATACATAACTTGGGCTCCCATGTTGACGTTCAGATGTCGTAAAATGTATCTTTCTTCTTCTTATATTGGACGCGGGACATCTTGCTTATGACCGGGATGTTTTCCGGACGGTTGCTATGGGAGCGAAGTTCTGCAAGGGACATGCAACGGAATGAATGTCTCATTGTATTCTAGGAATGTCTTGGGAAGTAAAGGTTGGCTAGGTAACACTGGCCATATCACCCATCAAATACTAATGTATGTGAACATTATTCCACTGGCAAATGGTTGTACTACTGATGTTATAAAGATGTGTATTTATTTTAAAAATATACTGAATAATTTAATGTATTATTTATGAAATAATTTGACAACACGATTGCGTGGTAACATTTTCATTTCTTTTCATCAGCTGTTAGTTGACGAGTTCTCTTGTCTGCCCGACGACAGTGAATACTGAAATATTGCGTTGTGTTTTGTATCTGTTCATATTGCAATATCACTAACGCGCATGTTGTTACACTGCCCTTTTAAGATCTTGCTCTAGTAGTAATACGTATACACACGCACATACATGGGTGACTCAGTAGTGCAGTTGCTGCACACTTGATTACCGGCCCTATCGTCATACGTTCCAGTGCCCTTCGAGGGGGAGGTTTTTTTTTTCCTTCACATTTTCACTCACTTGAGCTTCCCGTTCTTAGAGAACGACGAAGAAGGAAATAAACATACTGACATCTGATAAGATCTGATCATCGAAGGAAGCTGGCTCATAAACGTCTTCATATCTCGGAAACTAAAACACTTTGGCCACACAAAATCCCATTGTAGATTGATCCAGAAAACCAAAGACCGAGATCTGTGGAGAGTCATAAGCGCCTACGCCAGCTGGCATGGCACTTGATGATGATGATGATTGTCAGCTGCTGCTGTGTCCTGTCAGACAGGCAATTTCAATTGCTTGTGCGGAGACTTGGAGGTACAGCGTTCTTCTCTGATTTGAGAAAACTAAGAGAATTAACATGTGAATAGTTGCAAATAAACTGGCAGGATGTTATTCTCACCCCTGGGGTAGTGGATTTAACGTCTAGCATTCTCGGATAGAGGTGAAAAACCAGAAGGATACATGAGCACGTTAAAATACATCGACAGTTGTACATACAAAAGAATAGGCTGTATAAGAGGGAGCTGCCTTGACAACATTTCAAAATACAAAGACAAACCTACAATATGTATGCACACACTTGTGCGTATATATGTATGTGTACACACATATATGTGTAAAGGTGATAATTTACTTATCAAAGACCAATAACAGAACCTAAGACAGCCCTGGTAACAATGGTTGTAGTCATGTGTACATTTGCGCATTTTACTTGTGATGTATCTCTCAGTCTGTCAACGCTTTGATTAATTGCAGCTACAGAACTTGTCGGACCAAATTACCGTGTGCTCGCGGGGTTTGTAATTCAAATCTTCTATGGACTTGGTTATGTATGCCTGGCTGGTTTGGCATTCTTCATCAGAGAGTGGAGATATCTGGAACTCGCAATTACTCTTCCAGCTGTGCTTTTTGGAGTGTATTGGTGGTCAGTAATAACACATCTGTATGTCCGTATGAATTACACTGTGCCCTTTCTTAATTGCTGTATGTTTGTTGTAAACGTGTGTTTATTCGGTTGTTTTAGGGTGAGTTTAAAAATATTATCCATAGAACATATATATCGTAAATTTCGATGGAAAATAGGCTTATAGACTATAATGTTATATATAAAGTCGCGTAAAAAAAATAGAGTATGTGTCCCAATGTCTTATACACAACATGGTCATGTGCTCAAACTCCACAAGAGGCAGGGATCTTTTTTTTTGTGTATGTGACCTCTCATGTTGACCCATCCTAAAATAAAAATTGGTAGCTAAAAATGTTCATATTTTCTGGGAATTTTCTTGCAAGGAGACTGGCCACCACATCATATGAAGACTTAATACTTGACACGCCAGCGTTACTGTCTTCCATATGAAAGCTTAATACTTGACACGCCAGCGTTACTGTCCTCCATATGAAAGCTTAACACTTGACACCCCAGAGTCACTGTCTTCTATATGACAGTTGAAAAAAAACACACTATAGTTTTAAAAACAAAAACGTTGAAGTATTTATATATTGAATAAGAGTCTACAGCACTTTATCCATTGTGGTTATTGTTTCATAATGCATAAGGTTTTCTATACTAAGCAGCTGTTACAATGAAGTTTACGATTGAAAAGGGGAGGGGACACAGTAACAACCAACCCACTAGCTAGCCAACCAGTCAATAAATCAAACAACAATCTCTCTCGCAATCTTTGGCAATTTGTAATATTTTACACGGTCATATTCTATTAGTCCCACTGAGTTTATTCAAACTTACTTTACCTACATTCTGGAGTTGAGTAGACTACTAATAGGATCACCATGTAGCATGTCCTTTGCAGAACGTCGTACCCATTACTGTACTAAGAAAACTCCTCAGGTGTCTTTCCATAACTTCTATTTGATGCACCCTCATGCTTAATAAGTCTGAAATGTAATGTCCTGTTTCCACCTTTGAGATGACTGACTTTTGACTCATCTTCCAGTAGCCATGCCTTCCATCACAGTTATTTCCCAGCCACTGTGCAGCTTAACATGGCCAAATAATTTAGGTTTCCGGGACATAGTTCTGTTTAAGAACTTGATAGTCAGATCGTGTAGAATGGTAATTAGTTAGTCGCGCTTCCAACTTTACGGCAAAGGGGTGCCCCAGCATGCTCCATTATTATGCCAGTGAATATCACACAAAGTTCCCCTCACTGTCCCATGTCGAAAGTTGAACAGACAGGAGTCTGAACAAACCAACAGCCCGCACAGGTATACTGTGCATACTGCCGCTGCCAGAATGCCAACACAAAAGACGGTCACGAAAAATACAGTACATCGTCGATGGAAGCGGCAGTCACTAGAAAACCAGCAGCCACACATTACTGCATAAGGCGACCTAGTTATTTCAGCGACTGGCCGGTCGACATTTTTCTGAACATGCAGTTCACGCTACAAACAACCGTGGACATATGTAAAAACACTCCACCACATTCAGTGCCGCTTCACGCACTCAACTCGGTAGCAGGCCGATGGAACCATGCACAACCAGCCCAACATTAGGAAAATGTGTAAGTAACCCATAGCAACAAGCATACACACTCCAGAGTCCTTAACAGCTTAACCGAATATCTTTCATGCTGGGGACAGGAAGTGCGATCGTGTGGAATGTCAGTATTCAGTACCAATATGATAGAGGATCTAAATATAAGTCATTTCTCGGAAGCGGATAAGTTGGAAATCTTTGCCTCACTATAGTTCATATTCTTGTATTTCAGGTTGTTACCGGAATCAATTCCATGGTTATTGTCGCGTGGTCGAGATGATGAAGCCGAGGTTATCCTGCTGAAAGCTGCCAAGCAGAACGGTGTAACTCTTCAACCAGACGTAATCCGTGCCATGAAGGAAGACGTTACACTGAAAGGAGAGAAAAAACAGTATTATTTTATAGACTGTCTGAGAACGTGGAACATGGCATTACTGTCTCTGAATGTCTGGTTTAACTGGTAAGCTAACTGACACATGTTTTCTATATTAGGTACATCATTGGTACCTTGTCGCCTTGACAGATGATAGTTTGTACAAATTGCTTCCAAAAGGCATAATAACTAAAATCCATGGCGGTAGCGGATGTAACTGATAAGGCCAATTCGCGCTGTAAATGTTCGTGCACAACAGATGTGAACACACGATTATTTCCACCACCATGCAAGATCTTACGTCTCACACGCTCGGTGTGTAACGTATCTGCAATAATTTTCTCCTTTGTCTTTATTCCATTTCTGATATTTGCCCTCCATAGTAGTCTATAGGGGGATCGACCTATCTCAAAATGTGGAGGCCTCCACATTTTACTAAGAACAAAGAAGGAGGAGCCGGGAGGAGCGGTCGGTTTTTTTTTAGTAAACGTAAAGAAGGAGAATCAGGGGATACAACTCCTAAATATATAATCGAGTAGTTTGTGTAAAATCACGTCCTTTTGTTTCTAAATCTTTTTAAATTAAAATTTTTCTTTCTCTCTAACGTGTTAAGATCGGTGTTTTGGCGGAAGTTTTTAAATACTTCCGGACTAACGGATGGGTCTACCCATATTATTTGGGAGGTGTGGTGGTGGGGAATGTGTGGTGGTGGGGGGATGTATAGTGACGTCAACGGCACTTTCTTGTCGTGTCTTTGGGTTGTTAAGATCGGTGTTTTTGGCAGGAAATTAAAAAAAAAAAAACATATAATTAAATATGGGCTACTCAAGGGTGTGATTAGGAGTGAAGTCACATTTCATGTGTATGTCTTTGGGTTGGTACGGTCGGTGTGTTGGGTGGGAAAATTCTGGTATACTAAGGGCTGGTGTCCAACTGTGACAAGTGACCGCTAGTCCGAGTATCGAGTTGTAGTAAACACGGACAACCCTCTTAACCATTGTACATATGCTTAACAAAATATAACATAACTACCCCCCCCCCCCAAAAAAAAAAAAAAAAAACAAAAAAAAACAAACAAACAAACAAACAAACAAACAAACAAACAAACAAACAACAACAACAGAATATGATATAACCATAAACTTCGCCAACTGTTACAAATATCGATAACACATGACCATATATATGACTAAGCCCTTAATCCCAGAGGCTTATCTTCACCATTACAAATGGGTCAGGTTATTAATATTACTCACCATAATTGAGCTCAGGGGACTTATCCCTTAATCCCTGGGATTATATCTCCGCCGGTGCAAATAGGTCTGCCAAATAATAATACTCCATATAAATGTCGGTGGGAGTTTAAGGGCTTAACACTTATTGTCGGGACATCTACCAAAAATCAATATTACTACCCTCGTTTCTTCTCATAATTGCGGTAGGGGTTTATAGACTCAGTGTATGTGTCCTTAATCTGTTAAAAGAGGTGGTATGAGTAGGAGATATCACAATCAGTATCATCGTGAGCCACACCGATCTTAAATCACAGTATTCCGTTATTCTTGTGTCTTTGAAAACGCTTGTGGCTTGAAAAAAAAAAGTATGATATACCATGTTATTGGGTGTGTATATAGATTGACCAATAGGTCCAGTTGATACATGTCACCCCTGTCAACTCATCGTAGCGGTGTTTTGACTTGGTCTCATATTACAGCCAGTTGTACAAATAACCAAAACAATTTCATAGCAACTCAAAAGTCATGCCTCTATATAACTGTATTGCGAGCTTGTCTAGAGCCCGCTTATGTGCTTCATGTATCGATATTCCCATGGACTCTGTTATTCCTTGCGTCCTTCGTTTACGTGGTCGGTCTCTTCCTCTGCTTCCGCCTGGTCTGTACATCATTGTTTGTTGTGGTATACTGTTAGTTGGTAACCTACTTGCGTGGCCAAACCATTTAACTTGCGGCCTTCTAATAAAATCGTGTGCAGCTAAAACCCCCACTTTAGTCCTGATTTCTTCATTTCTGATCTTATCTCTTCTTGATACATTGAGTATTCTTCTCAGGAATCTCATTTCTATTGTTGTGATTTTCCTTTTCTATTTTTCCGTCATTGTCCAGATTTGGCATTGGTAACATAGAGTTGGTCAGAAAATTGTGTTGTTAAGTGTTTTCTTAGTAGTTATTGATACATGTTTGTTCTTTAGTATTGGTGCCATATGTCCAATGAGTTGGTTTGTCTTATTGCATCTATTTTCGATCTCGTCTTCTGATTTGCCATTTGATGATATTATACTTCCTAAGTCCTTGAAACTCTTTACTTGTTTCAAGGGATGTTCATTTAGGTGAATCGTTGTTGCTTTTTCTTCTTTAGTTATAGTCAATACCTCTGTTTTACTTGTGCTAATTTTCATGTTAGGTTCCCTACACATTTCGTTTAGACTATTCATGTGGTCTTGTAATTCAGCTTCTGATTTTGCTAGTAGTGCTTGGTCGTCCGCAAACAGAAGTTCTCTAATGGTTAGATTTGCAGATGGTTCTTCTTCTGTGTTCTCGTCATGCGGTGTTCTTGCGGTCTATGTTTGGCTGGTTTCTTTACATATGTTGTCTATATATGTTATAAACAAGAGAGGTTACAGGACACAACCTTGTCGTACTACGGATCTTATGGTGAAGGGTTCTGAGTGTCCTTCAGTTGCTCTCACTATGCATTCACTGTTGTTGTATAAGCTTCTACATAGGTTTGTTAGATGTGTACTCACTCCATATTGTTTAAGGATTTCCCACAGCTTGTTTCTATCTACTCTATCAAATGCTTGTGCTTGGTCGACAAAGGCTAAGTAGAGTGTTTCATTAAATTCCATTGATTTTTCTATAAGTTGTCTA
This sequence comes from Cepaea hortensis, assembly GCA_963921405.1. Lineage (NCBI taxonomy): Eukaryota > Metazoa > Mollusca > Gastropoda > Stylommatophora > Helicidae > Cepaea > Cepaea hortensis. The sequence continues at coordinate 61,245,537 of OY992886.1, forward strand.
AGAGCAAAAATGGCATCTGTGCATCCTTTGTTTTTTTTTAAATCCAAGTTGTGTTTCGCTTAGCTGGGGTTCTATAATGGTTCGTAGTCTTTTCTTAAGAATTTTGCAAAATATTTTCCCAGTATGACTCAACAGTGAAATGCCTCTTTATTGTGTGCAGTCTCTTTTGCTGCCTTTGTTTTTCCAAATTGGGATAATTATGACGTTTTCCCAGTCTCGTAGTGTCTGTTGTTCTATAGGTAATTTTACAAAGATTTCAGTTAGCTCTTTTTCATAATTTTCACTCACTGCCTGTCTTTCAGGTTTTTTTTAAAGTTTACTGATTCGCATGGCACGTATTTTCCGGATCTTTGCTTCCTTCTGCTGATGATTCTTATTGTGGCAACGACTGCTTTGTGGTATGTGTTTATACCTAAGTTGGGCACTGCCCTTGCATCTAATATATTTCTCTTTCTGTTATTTCTTGTTAATATAAAATCAATTTGACTTTTAGTATCTAGATCGTTCTAGAATACTCAATGGAAATAAGTCATAAAAGCACTCTACAATAATACATATTTAAATTTTCTGTGTCAATAGACACAGTATCAATTTTCTGTGTCAATATAATACTCAATGCAAATAAGTCATAAAAGCACTCTACAATAATACATATTTAAATTTTCTGTGTCAAACTCGCCCATGTTTTACTTGGGCTCATAAGTGAAGCAAACAGTAACTCTGTAACCTAACATTCATGCCGTAAGTGGCCACTAAAGGTGGTTAGCATAAGATTGGCTACCACTGCTGTAGAAAACTTGAGCCGCATAATTCAATCAACCAGGAACAAGACTACAAAGGGTTTCATTGGGAGATGAAGGACAGCAGCAATAGAAGCTGGGGGAAAAGCGAAAAAAAGGAAGAAAGTCAATAATAATAATAATAATAATAATAATAATAATAATAATAAGAAGAAGAAGAAGAAGAAGAAGAGAAGATGATTATTTTAGTTGTACATTTTGGAGTGTTTGAAACAATGCTCCGTTCAACTAATGCCATGTACTGGATACAATTACATTCGTTCACAGGTTGGTCAATTCATTTGTGTTCTACGGCATTGCGTTAAATTCAGAAAACCTATCTGGTAACCCGTACCTGAATTTCTGCCTGATCGGGATAGTCAGCATCGTTGCTTATGTTGTTTGTCTGCTGCTGCTGAATCGAACTGGGAGAAAATTACCACTGATCTCCTCCATGTGTCTCTCGGGTCTGGCCTGTATTGTGGCCAGTTTCTTTATCACTGAGGATGACCCAGGTAAAGATGTTATTATATAAGTATTTAAAGCAGCAGTTCCCAAACATTTTCTCTAAGCTGGGTGTTTGGAATTAATATGTTGTTGTCTATTTATTATCTATTTACTGTTATTTCTGTTAATGTCTGTATTCTTAAAAAAACAATAATACGAAAAGTCAATAACCCAGCAATTGTAACAGATGCTAAATTACAAAGAAAACTATTATAACCATGATAAGAAATCAGTTAACATTATGTTAGCATGTAACAAAATAAAAACTGGAAGGCTTTCCTATAATTTATGGAAAAAGCGATCGGAAGTTAGAACAAAAAGATTTGGAAACAAAAAGGAAAGCTTAGATCCAATAGGGTAAGATTTCAGTGAAGATTTGTGAAACAAAAATGGTTAGTTTAGATCCTGTAGGTCTGATTTCAGTGAAGATTTTAAAACAAACATGGTTAAATTAGATCCTGTAGGGGAATATTTCAGTGACGATTTTGAAACAACAAAATCGTGATCGGGAGGAGGAAGATTTTAAAAAATAAATGTCGAAATGAAAACAAATTTAAATCGAGATTCTACAGAGGCAGATTTCAGAAAACAAGCAAACAAACAAACAAGTTTATATTCTACAGAAGAGTATCTTAGACACCATTTTGAAAGAAAAAAGATAGTTTTAGATCCTGCATTGACAGATCTCATGTAACATTATGTAAAATTTAGGGTACTTTGATATCCTGTATAGAAAAATGTCAATGAAGGTTTTGGACATCGTGGCATGCTAACATATTAGCGCTTGAATTGATACGCCTAAGGTTTGAAAGCCGGTCTCTCTGGCCGAGGGGTTACAACACTTTCTCCGTAATCCCGTTTATCACGCAGAGTCTCGGAGCGGGCGAGAGCTGAGAGCGGTTCGACCCCCGCTGGTGACTTGTGGGATAACTGAGCAAGGCCGCTAAGAAAGCAATGGCAAACCACTGAGCGTAATCTTGCCAAGAAATCAACAGACAGCTGAAAGATGCTGCTGTTGACAGCGATGTCCTGTAAAGGATATGCGAATAAATAAAAAAAGGTTTGAAAATTGTGGAGCGGCACGATTAACCACGGGATCCATGTAAGCGCAGTGGCTAGCACTGATGCCTTTTAGTCCTGTAGTCACGTGTTCCGACCTCCTTCGAGGCGGGGAGGTTCCCCATAGACCTGGGCTATCAGGTCAATCCAGCCTTCAATGGATACCTGCAATTTGCCTGGGATGTAAAGAAGGCTGGCAGGACAGAGACCACATTTCCCTTCAAGTGACGATTAATCTTGAGATAGGGGCTAGTACCATATACCCAAGTAGCAGCACACTTGCTTGTCTTCGAGGTGGCCATGCATTCGAATCTCTTTCAAAGCTGGAATTTCTCATATGAGGAAAATTGCGCCTATGGTGCTTCTTTGAGAGCTCATGATGGGAAATTGTATTATTCATTAAACGTGTTTGCATTTTGTTATACTTTACTCAGTATAAGCTGCTCTTTCTTCATATGTCTAGTGTACGTGTGTGTGGTGATTGTTAATGGCACCTTGCCGTCTTGACAGACGAAAGTATGTGGATTGGAATTAGGCAAGAATTCCATCGCACAATGCCTGGGTATTGATTCAGAGACCATCTGTTGCCCGTGCAGCATGATCCCTCTCTCGGCCTTGCCATGTTTACTCCAGGGGAAAGGATAGCCAGTACGTCTGGAACAAGGTAGGCTGCAGATGCTGGCGGCTCAGCATCAAACCTCCAAGAGCAGGAGGTGAGAAGCGGCCAGGCCCTCACATCTGGGGAAATTCGATTTAGAGACGTTCAGCCATATCCCTCAGCTGCGTGTCTTATACACAAAAATACAGGATGCATACCGGATCTGACAAAAATACTGGATGCATACAACGTAGAAGTGAGGAATCGGTTTGGGGTCTTAGTGTCTGTAAAGAGGAAATGACACCTGATAAACTGGCAGTACAGGCTAGAGATATCTTGATAACTGCAGCCAAAGATTTAATTCCGACCAGGACTAAGCAACATAAGCCATGGATTACATCAGACACGTTAGCATTAATAAAACAACGGAGGGAACTGAAGAAGAAAGGAGGTTAATCTGACAACAGCAAGATGAAGTATAAATCTTTAACCTGAGAAATAAGAAAGAACACAAGAATGGGCTAAAATCAATATATACAAGATTGTTGTATTAAAATAAATAGAGAAATATCATAAGAATGGACAATTAAATGTTATCTGTGATAAGTTAGGAAATACTCTGACAGAATCTAGACAAATTCTAGAAAGATGGCAAGAATAATGCAGTGGAATGTATGATATGAATGACTGTGACGATATGAATGATATACATGGATCAATGACAGCTGACACAGAACCTGAACCCTTATTAGATGAAATTGCATGGGCAATAAAGGACCATAAGAATGGTAAATCACCAGGATGTGATGAGATACCAGCTGAACTAATTAAAGCGAGAGGAGAAGAAAGCATACAAATCTATCACGAATTATGTAAAAAGATATGGAAATATGGTATATGACCAAACGATTGGAAGAGAACTATCTTGATTCCAATACCAAGAAATTATGCACCAACTATACAACTGTTGCCCTGATCAGTCATGCAAGTAAAATTCTACTAAAAATCATGATGGGAAGACTTCGTAAGAAAATGGAATAAGGAATTAACGTAGTTCAAGCTGGATTTAGAGAAGGAAGAGGAACAAGAGATCACATACTCAACATGCATTTAATAATAGAGAAGTGCAGAGAATTTAACGTAAACATATTCTCATGTATTGTGGATTATTCAAAGGCATTTGACTCTATACAACATCAGCAACTTTGAGAAATCACGAGGAATATGGAATACTAATACTACATGAATAATGAATACTACATGGATACTAATACTACATGAATACTAATTAAAGCGAGAGGGGAAGAAAGCATACAAATCTATCACAAATTATGTAAAAAAGATATGGAAATATGGTATATGGCCAAACGATTGGAAGGGAACTATCTTGATTCCAATACCAAGAAAGGTCAACCTGAAATTATGCACCAACTATAGAACTGTTACCCTGATCAGTCATGCAAGTAAAATTCTACTAAAAATCATGATGGGAAGACTTCGTAAGAAAATGGAAGAAGGGATTAACGTAGTTCAAGCTGGATTTAGACAAGGAAGAGGAACAAGAGATCACATACTCAACATGCATTTAATAATAGAGAAGTGCAAAGAATTTAACGTAAACCTATTCTCATGTATTGTGGATTATTCAAAGGCATTTGACTCTATACAACATCAGCAACTTTGAGAAATCGTGAGGAATATGGGCTTTCCAACACATGTAGTACAACTCATAAAAATGCTCTATCTAGACCAACAAGCAGCAGTTAGAATAGATGGCGAGACATCAGATTGGTTTGACATCAAGCAAGGAGTCCGTCAGGGCTGCGTGCTGTCACCCTATTTGTTTAACCTGTACGCCGAAAATATAATGAGAAATGTCAGAGATGATATAACCAGGGAGCAATATGATGCCTTAAATATCGGTGGTCATGAAATACCAGAGATTCGATATGTTGATGATACAATATTGCAATCCTCATCACAGAATGGTATTCATTCATTCATTCATTCATTCAGTAGCATGTCCTTTGCAGAACCTGGCTCCTATAACAACTTTCCGGAAAACCTCTCGATCATAAGAAAGATGTCCCGCGTCCGATACACCCATCTGGATATCATCCGTCACATCCTGCACCCATCTTCTCTTTGGCCTTCCTCTTCCTCTCTTCCCAGGCATATACCTCTCCATTACTGTTCTCTCCAAACTGTCGTGACGTTTCAAGTGACCAAAATATTTCAATTTTCTTTGTTTTATAGTCTTTAATAGCCAACCTTCTTCAATTTTCAGCTCTTGAAGTATGGATGCATTTGTTCTTTTCTTTGCCCAAGATATTCTTAGAACTCGTCTATAACATTTATATTCAGAGACATTTATGCGCAGATTATGTGAAAAACCTTTATGATGATAACAGAGAGGAACAGTATGATATTAGATTTAATAATGAAGGACCGCCAATTATGAAGATAGAGGTTCGAAATGTTCTTAAGCATACGAAAGCTGGCAAGGCCCCCGGTGTAGATAACATCACAGCAGAAATGATTAAAGCTTTAGAAGAATATGGAATAGATCAAGTCACCAGACTGCTGAGCACATTATATGATACTGCAGATATACCTTCTGAATTATGTAACTCTGTAGTTATTGCAATCCCAAAGAAATCAGGAGCCTTGGAATGTGATCAACATAGAACAATTAGTATAATGAGTCACATCACAAAGATTTTGCTACGAATTATCACGCAAAGAGTCAGGACGAAAATACAACTTGAAATAGTGGAAGAACAATGTCGGTTTATAGAAGGAAAGGGTACAGTAAATGCTATGTATATGCTGCGAACAGTTATTGAACGTGCTATAGAAGTAAACAATGATATACATCTTTGCTTTATTGACTACACAAAGGCTTTTGATAGAGTTAGACATGTCGAAATTGGTGGATATGCTTGCAGATCTACAAATTGATGGGAAAGACATTAGACTTATAGAAAACATATATTGGAAACAACAAACTGCCATAAGGATTGATAATGAAGTGGGACAATATCAGCCTATTAAGAGAGGTGTTAGGCAGGGATGTGTAATGTCTCCAGATCGTTTTTCCCTATACAGTGAAAATATTTTCAGAAATGTAGAAGATATAAATGGAATCAGCATTGGATGACGAAACATCAATAACATTAGATATGCAAATGATACAGTATTGATTGCAGACAATGCGCAAGATCTGCAACAATTAGTAGATGTGGAATGAGCAACTGGGGTTAGAATTAAATTGTAAAAAGATACATGTTATGGTAGTCACTAGGAAGAACGAAATACCACAATGTAATATTCAAGTAAATGGGACTATTCTTCAACAAGTGAATCGGTGCAATTATCTCGGAACAGTCATAACATCTGATGGGAGATGCCTTGAACAGATTAGAACAAGAATCGCCATGGCGAAAGTAGCCTTTAGCAAGATGAAAAACATTCTGTCCAATAAAAAGATGTCAACTGAAATGAGAAAAAGAGTGTTGAGGGGATACATAAAGCCTTTTCGTTTGTATAGATGTGAAACTTGGACAATGAGCAGTCATGCTGAAAAACATCTGATGGCTGGAGAAATGTAGTTTCTGAGGAAAATGCAAAGAATACCATGGACAGACAGAAAAACCAATGACCAAGTACTACAGGAGACAAATGACAATCGTAAATTGATTAGAGAAATTAGACGTAGACAGTCAACATTTTTTGGACATGTTATGAGAAGAAATGGATTGGAGAACTTAGTGACAACTGGCAAGATCGAAGGGAACAGACTAAGAGGAAGACCGAGAGAAAAATACCTGGATGGCTTGGCCACATGGCATGGACGAGACAGGAGCACTGAGCTAATCCACGACTCTGGTGATCGAGTGAAATGGCGAGTCATGACCGCCCACGCTTTCCGGCATGGCACATGATTGATTGATTGATTTATGCGCTGTTCAGCTTGATTAGTAAGTATCCAGGTCTCACAGGTGTATGTTGCAATGGGAAAGATGCATGCTCTTAAAAATCTAATTTTTGTAGTTCTGTCTGTCCCACTCCATAATTTATTCAGTTGTTGTAGTCCTTGAAGAGCAATTGATAGTCGTCGTATTATTTCTTTCATTGTGTCACCGTTGTTGGTAATCAGTGTCCCAAGATATTCAAAATTTTCCACCACCTCCACTTTTTTTCCTCATTAACATATATTTCTTTCTCCATAGTAGTTTTATCTGTATGCATTATCTTTGTTTTAGCTATGTTAAGATATAATTTGTGATATTCACTATTCAATTGGGTTTTCTATACCAGTCTGTGGTGTGGATAGCAATACTGTATCATCAGCATACCGAATCTCTGGTATGTCATGACCACCGATATTTAGGTCATCATATAGCTCCCTGTTTATATCATCTTTTACATTTCTCATTATATTTTCAGCGTACAGGTTAAACAAATAGGGGGACAGCACACATCCCTGACGGACTCCTTGCTTTTTGTCAAACCAATCGGAATTCTCGCCATCTATTCTAACCGCTGCTTGTTGGTCTAGATAGAGCATTCTTGTGAGTTGTATTACATGTGATGGAAAGCCCATATTCCTCATGATTTCCCAAAGTTTCTGATGTTGTACACAGCCTTTGAATGTTGTACACATCCTTTACAAAGTGAGAATATCATGAGAATAAGTTTACATTAACTTCCCTGCACTTCTCTATTATTAAACACATGTTGAGAATGTGATCTCTTACAGAATAGTATAGCAAACTTAATAACCTCAACCCAAAGAAATAGTGAAAAATCACAACTTATATCTTAACATAGCAAAAACAAAGATAATGCATACAGATAAAACTACTGTGGAGAAAAGCTTTGATCAGATGCATATGCAAACATTCCATTCACTTACGTAACATTAATATATTTCTTCTGCAGTATTTCTGATCTTATCATTACCATGATCAGTATCATGAACTCATGGTGATCATCATCATCATGTGTCTTGCCGATAAGCCTGGGCGGTCGAGATTCGTCGTCTTGCGCATTCACCTGTGTCTTGAATCAGACCAGTGAGTCGTCGAATCATGGCTTATGCGGCATCCGTCAAGAAGGTGGTCTGCCATTTCTTTCCCTCTTGACAGTGAACATAATTGTCGGTGAACGTACCCTTTGTCTACAAAGAGATCCTCTACCTACAGTCGCAAACTTGAGGCCATAATCAACAACTATCTGTCTGCTGCTCTCTAGCTCCATCCACCAATTGTTCACTTTGTTTCACGTTATGTTGGTGATGCCAGGGTGGGTTAAACGGGGACTCAAACTTGCCCAAAGGTGTCCAGAATGTTAGTGGAGGGAAATATGTTTCTCACGTCTCCTTTGATTGGTGAAACTCCTGATCTGATATACCTGCAAAAATAATGTTTATTATTTTTATCTTCTTTGTTCAGCCATGAAGATCCTGGTGAAGGTGTTTGTTCTTCTTGGCAAATTCTGCATCACGGCCTCATATTCTATCATCTATCTTATGGCAGCTGAATTGTTTCCTACTGTAGTCAGGTAAGACGAAAGTTGTCGGAAGTTAGTTGCACATTACTTGTCATGCTCGCTTTAGCACGTTACTTCACTTATTTAGTCACGACTTAAACGTTTATTTCTTCGGATGATATTTTCAAATAGAAGACAAAGGGAAGTAATACATTTAATTCCGCAAGAATACGTCTATTGGCAGTCACAAGATAGATGGAGATTAGTATCGCCGAATGGATAAGAGAGCACGTTCTTAAACTTCCGATGTGCTGATGGCAAGGTAGAGGGTTCAGTTCCTACACCGGTTCGTTGGGCTAAAATCTTGACTTCTCTTCAAGGGGACGTAAATTTCAAGTGCCTCAGAAGTCGGAGTGGGATCGCCTGATGGCGAGGGACACTACTAATAGGGAAAGATAATCCACAAGCAAAAATCATTACAGTGCACTAGCAATAGTATATGGACTACGTTTGAGTTCAAAGCGAGCTAACGCAGAAAATACAGATAGATTTGTTTGGAGTGCCATGTTTAAACAAAGACGTTAGAGAGCCGTCAAGGGGAATAACAAGACGTTAAACAAGCAAGTTGGGACTAGTAATGGCTGATTAAAGAAAGGCATTACAAAGAGAACTAAAATAATAGCATGAATAGAGTGGATTAAAGTGCCAAATGACTGAACAGTAGATATTAAATAACAATTATGACAGATACGACTAGTCTTTGATAATTGCGATAAATTAGAAACGACACTGTGTAGAGTTGCGGATGTTCAAATTCCCCTGACATTTGAAAATCCAAAACTGTCGGTCGAATGGGTCCCCAGACAAAGTTTTGTAATTTGAACATATGCTAGCACATTTCGATCCGCGATCTTGCTATGCAGTTCGTTCTTTGAGTTGAGAATCCCCTAGTGGAGGTGATTACTGCATTTATACTGGCATATCCGTATGCATTGGTCGGAGTTCTTCGGTTCTGTACTTCTCGCCCTTCTGAAATTAATTTTATAACGTAAGTAGACCCGCAAATCACATTTCATGTAGACGTCCAGACTTGTTATAGTATGCGTTATTAAATGTACCTTCCAATTTTACGTAGGTAGGGACCGGAAGGGGGGGGGGGGGTTTATAGGGAGGAGATACGAAAAGGGGGGGGGGGGGATGACGTTCTGAAAATATTGTGAAGGGGTGCACGCGCTAAAAAAGTTTGAGAACCACTGCTCTAGGCGCTTACTTGCCAGCCCGATGGTAATAGATTCGATTCTATTTTAAAAGTTGACGTAGGCACCTGTGTCGACGCAGATTGAAATGGTCCCCTTTGTCGACGCAGATTAAAATGGACAACTTTGGCGACGCAGATTAAAATGGGCAATATGAATTGGAAACAAATAGGTATATTAAGCTCCTGCGAGAAGAAACGTACTAAACATCAACACGTTGCACACACTTTACAAGGAGATCCATCGTATCGCGAAATATAGGTGAAAATCCGAAATCAGAAGCACTCAATAAATATATAAAATGAATAATAAAATAAAATACACACAAACGCGTACAATACGACACACAGGACGGCGGACGTTTCGATTCTCAGAATTTTTGTCAAGAACAGGACACCACAGATAGCTAACACAACGAAATACAGCAAACAAAGAAAAAACACACAACTACTCCGATGCCATGTTGGGAAGAAAAGGTGGCTTTGCCAGCTGCGAAGGCGCTCTTTGGCTGCAGAGTTAAAAGTGGGTTGCCAGATAGGATTTAAGTAGCCAAAAATATGCGAACAGTCTGCTATGAAAATATAGGGGTGTGGGGACAGTTAGGTATAGATATAGGGGGGGGGGAAGGACAGCATGGTAATAAATAGTGTAAACAATTGGGGAAGATGGCACAGTTATACCGTAGCGCCCACAACAGTATTGATACCTGCTGGATGGATGCATCCCAGATTGTTGATTAGCTGGCATTCAATTTTGAGCCTAACGGAGCTGTTGGAGTAGCAGGGTTTTAATGCGGTGACACATACATCGTCGACTCCATTATGGTTGGAGGAATTGATATGGTTGGGGACAGGTTTGTCAGCGCTCTGATTGATGTCTCTGAGGTGTTCTCTAAAACGGTCAGCAAAACGTCTGCCCATTGGCCAATGTATTTCATGTCACATCGTTTGCAGATGATGTCATAAATCAGATTGCGGGATGTACAAGTGAAAGAGTCTTTCAAGGTGAAAGATTCTCAAGATTGATTTTATTATTCATTTTATATATTTATTGAGTGCTTCTGATTTCGGATTTTCACCTATATTTCGCGATACGATGGATCTCCTTGTAAGGTATGTGCAACGTGTTGATGTTTAGTACGTTTCTTCTCGCAGGAGCTTAATATACCTATTTGTTTCCAATTCATATTGTTATATCCTGCTGCAGCCGCTGCTTTTTCTTTCTATTAAAATGGGCACCTTTGTCGACGCAGATTAAAATGGGCACCTTTGTCGACGCAGATTAAAATGGGCAACTTTGTCGACGCAGATTAAAATGGGCAACTTTGCCGACGCAGATTAAACTGAGCACCAGGTAAAGGCGGCCTTTATGACGCTGCTCGCATCACCCATCACGTGCTCGATGTTCTCAACAATATGGCTCCAGCACGATATACCCAAAGGTCCGTATAGCTGTGTAAAAGAGTCCGTGCGTTACCTGGCCCTTTATGAGAAGCAAAGAACAGTAACACTATAACAGTATTATAACATTATTATGTGTATTATACCACTACTATAATAACAGTAACTCCAGGCATGTCGTAAGAAGCGACCAAGGAAGGTTGGTGTGGGACTGGGGACTGTTGGTATGTGTATTGTTGAAGAAGCAACTCTACAGGTTAACTACACAACCGTACTTTATTGTTCACTGTTATGTATTATCCTTTATCAATTTGGAGTAGTATCTCCTTTTTGTGCAATTTATAACTGAATATTGACTAATGTACTGTTTTATACACAGAACACAATTTGAGGACAGATTTCTAAAATATTTTTTTTGGGCATACCCTTTATAGGACATCGCAGTCAACACCAGAATATCTAACGTTGTGATTTCTTAGTAGCTGCCAATGCTTTCTTAACGACCGGCACCGATACCAATGCAAAACTAACTCAACGTGGTCTGCTGCCAAATCGCATGCAGCCGTGTTTCGAACGCGGGTATACGGGATTACGAATCGCGGCCATAAATCATTCGTCACGGAGACCGGCTCTAAAATATCATGTGTAGTTAAAATGCACTCCAAGAAATGTTATTTAGATACAAATTAAAATTAATTGCTAATGGACTTTATTAATATGTAAGACTTGCGTCTGACATGTTAATATGCATAATCTTTGTACAGGAATATAGGCATGGGTGTGGCCTCTATGGCAGCCAGAATTGGAGGAATATTTGCCCCATTTGTACTTGAACTGAAGGTTGTATGGGGACCGTGTCCATTGCTAGTGTTTGGAGCACTTAGCATCATCGCCGGTTTGTTGGCGCTGTTTTTGCCTGAGACATCAAAGCAGCCTCTGCCACAAACTTTGGAAGATGTGAAAGACAGGGGACATGGGTAAGTTTGTTTTCCTCGCTTATGATTGACGATGGTATTGCCATAATGGTTTCTGTAATACCGTCTTCACTAACATGTTTGTCTGTCACATTGTTTCCTGGTTAGGAAGTCCAGGGTTAGGATTTTCACCGCACAAATATTGGAAAGGGGATTATTTATCTCGGTAGATTGTGGCTGTATTAGTCTGTCTGAGATGAAATCAAAATGCTAGCCTTTACCCTGCGTGAAGACGGTTTGAACACGCGAAATTTTAATCCTAGGCGCAGACAACTCTCTCCCTTAACAAATATGAAAAATGGTGTCTAGAATATTGGCGTCCCATCATAAACAGAGTATGTTAAGTCCAAAATGATGTTCTCATAGCATATATTTAGAAATGCCAATCCAGACTACTGGCCTCCATCATAAACTAAGAAATGTCAGTGAAAATTCTAGTCTCCTATTATACACTTGACAATATCTGTCCACCAGCTGACAGCCAGTTCTATAAACGTTCACATTGTCAGTTGTCAACATTCAGTCATTTATGAAGCATTCTCCTTCACCCTCTTGTGTCATGCCGATTTTGCTGTGAAGTGTCGTAGAGATGTGCCAGATGTAATTGTCTGTATTTCGCTTGTCTTGTAAATTGTACTAACGTCATATTATTATGTTATTATTTTAACGTCGATTTCTTCTATGTCTCATTTACTCCATCTAGACAACTCTCGTTATCCAAAGAACGAAATACCACAATGTAATATACAAGTAAATGGGAATATTCTTCAACATGTGAATAGGTACAATTATCTCGGAACAATAATAACATCTGATGGGAGATGCTTTGAAGAGATTAGAACAAGAATCGCCATGGCAAAAGTAGCCTTTAGCAAGATGAAAAACATACTGACCAATAAAAAGATGTCAATTGAAACGAGAAAAAGAGTGTTGAGATGCTACATAGAACCTTTATATGGATGTGAAGGTTGGACAATGAGCAGTCAGGCTGAAAAACATCTGATGGCTGTAGAAATGTGGTTTCTGAGGAAAATGCAAAGAATACCATGGACAGCCAGAAAGACCAATGAACAAGTTCTTCAAGAAACAAATCAAGATCGTAAACTGATTAGAGACATTAGACGTAGACAGTCACAATTTTTTGGGCATGTTATGAGAAGAAATGATTTGGAGAACTTGGTGACAACTGGTAAGATCGATGGGAACAGACCAAGGAGAAGACCTAGAAGCAAGTACCTGGATGGCTTGGCCTTGTTGCATGGTCGAGACAAAAACACGGAGCTGATCCACGACTCTGGTGATCGAGTGAGATGGCAGAATATGACCGCCCACGCTTACCGGCATGGCACATGATGGATGGATGGAGACAACTCTTTCTGGGTCGTTCCCATCACATTGTATCCCGATGTTCTCACGTCCGATCGTGTCCCTGTCTAACTAAATGTCCTAACCATTTAATTCTTTGGTGTTCTACAAAGTCAGTAAGAGGCGTTATCCCTACATCTGGTCTTAGATTTTTATTTTTGTCATTTTGTTTCATATACATATAATTGAGGAGAGGCTCTCCGAGTGGCTAGAACGCCGGACTCTCAATCGGGAGACCCGGATTCGAATCCTCGGTAAGGTGTCGGATTTTTTATGTCGGGGGCAAAAAGAAATTCCTAACCTGCACAGTTCGCGGCGACTATATTGGCAGTAAATGACAGTTTTTTTTATACATATGATTTGACAAGTTGTGATATGTGACTGCACATTTTAAAAATGGTAATAAGCTAGCATAAAAATTGCACATTCCAATGGTACAATTTCGGATCCCCGGTAGTGCTATGATCTGAGAACTATGTAATGGAGGAATACCATTGTGAAAGAACCGGATACAATACTTCTGGCAAATATTGTTTTGTGGGCGACAATTTGGAATTAAATCGTCGCCTATTGAGTAAATACTAACTCTTAAAAGATTAGTGCCAGAATTTGTGGCTGATATGTATCGATGTAATGACGTCTATTGAAATGCTTTTTTTTTTAGCTGTGTCCTAGCTATACATTTCAAATACCGCCTTGACGCCGTTTATAATGTCAATGTAGGTTTGACAATTATGGCTGTATTTAACCCTTAATTTGTGAAGGCGAGTGAAAACTCAGAGATAATCAAATCATGCATCAAACATTACGTTCTTTAAGAGTTAATATCTGTTGCCATATGTAAAACAGTAATACAACATGCGTTGTGATTCATGCTTGCTATATATTACTTATAATGAATTTATTTCTATACCAGATTGAGGTTTCTGAAAAAGTCCAAGCAAATTGAACTGGCAGTTGCATAATCTTACCAACAACAGAATAGGCCACGTCATTCCCAATAAATATACAATGGAGAGGTTGTTGAGTGTTTTTATTTAACTAACATTGTTGTATATGTGTCAGTCAACAAAATAATAATAATAATAATAATAATAATAATAATAATAATAATAATAATCTCAGCTGGCGTAGGCATTAATGTCTCTCCACATATCTCGGTATTTGGTGTTCTAAATCAACTCTGCTGCTGATATTCCTTCGTGCAACCGTCTCAATCAATCCAGCATAATTTATCTTGGTCGGCCTCTGCCATTCTTCCCCTCGATCTATCCAGTCGTCACGATGTTCTCCAATGCCTCTCTACTCATCACATAACCAAGAAAGCTGTTTGTCTCTTTCCCATTGTTGTATATAATGTTCTGGTTTCATTAGCCACTTTCAGGCAATAGTCTTTAGTTACCATGGCAGCCAAAGGAATTCGCAACATTCCTCTTAGGAACCATATCTCTGTTGCTAAAATAATAATAATAATAATAATAATAATAATAATAATAATAATAATAATAATAACTTTCTTGGAGATCGATTATTCAGTTCAGAGCTGCTGATGATACAGCTTTCTGTCCTGTTTGTCTAATGAGTAAGTGTACCCTCGCCATGTCGGCAAAATTTCACAATTATAAAGAACAACTATGAAGAAAATTATCATGGTATAAAGCATGAGGATCCCTGCCGTGTAGCGTCTGAGGCAAGAGACAGTAATGTATAATAAGAATTAGAAATTGTGGCAAGCAAGACATAAAAAGTTAATTGAGAGGCGGAAGAATACACGGGTTACTACATCACGTCACGGCGTACTACGTCACCAAATTTAGTTAAGCTTTGGGATGGAATGACGGCGGGCGCTTAAACAAAAACATTGAATTATCAACGCGGAGATTTAACAGCAAGGCGTACAGAAAGTGACATCTATTATTCGAGAAAGATCAGGACAATAGTCATAGTCTGCATTATGCATAACGATCTGGAGACGGAAAGTGAATTATAGAAAAGATGAGGAAAATATGCTGCAGTGGAACCGGTCGATTGCTGGTCAAACAGAGGTCATAGAGTGAGGCGTATTGCCATTGATAGAATGATGCACGGAGGGACTGTATTTGCCGTCGAGGAAAGTAAACCGATGAGATCGTAATCTGAAGTGAATATTAAGTATTTATAAATGATTATTTCTTATGTTTTGCCGACCTTCCCATCAACATGGGAGCGGTAAATTTGTCGTTGCACTATCAGAACGATTACCGCAATTAAACAGATTTTTATTCGACGAGGAACACTATCGTTATTGAGTTCATTTCCGTTGCAGTTCATTCAGGTTCCTGTTCACCTGCGTTGCTGTTCAGCTGGACAATGAGCGTGTTCTTACTGTTACAAGTTGGAAGAATTATAGTAGTTATCCACTGATTTATATTGCATTAACAGCATAGCAATCCCCTTAGGTGCTCCAAGTGTGATCTATACACAATGAACCACACTGATTCCAAGTTTGATCTATACACAGAAATCTCACTGATTTCAAGTGTGATCTATACAGAAGGAACCTTACCTGTGCTCCGAGTGTGAGCTATACATGATGATCGCCATCCTGCTCCGAGTGTGAGCTATACATGATAATCGCCATCCTGCTCCGAGTGTGAGCTATACATAATAATCGCCACCTGTGACCCGAGTGTTCAAGGCAGAAGCAGACTGAGAGAAATGGTGCTTGCTTGTCTAAAACGATGACAAGGAAGGATATCTTCAACGGAATTGACCCAGAACACTAAGTACAGAGATCTGTAGAGAAATAAGAACGCTAATTCAACATTACATGGTGATGATTATAATGATGGTGGTGATGTCGTCTGTAACTTTGTTTCAGTCACGAACAGTTTTGCAACATATGCCAAAGTATGGAAATAAGCGTGTGCGCGCAGACACACACACAGGCGCGCGCGCGCACACACACACACACACACAGAGACACAGACACACACAGACACAGACACACACCCACCCCACCCACACACACACACAGACACACACACACACATACACACACACCCACCCCACCCACACACACACACACACAAACGCACGCACGCACTCACACACACACTAAAACAAATACATATCTTTGAAAAAAGGCTAAACAGACAGTGGAACAGTTTAATACCATAACACAATATTATATAATTATAATATTGTCATCACCACGTAGCAGATTCTTAGCAGAGCGACGCTCTCATCACAACCTGCCGCCATCCTTCACCAGTGCGCCTGCCTCAACCTTGTTTGGCCCGTGCCCCCTTTCACCATATTTTCAGAACGTCATCCCCCCCCCCCACCACCTTTCCTATCAAAAATTTGGCCCGTGCCGCCCTTCACCATATTTTCAGAACGTCATTCCCCCCTTTCATATTTCCTACCTAAACATCCCCTCACCCCTACACAGTATACGTAAAAATGGAAGGTAAATGTAATAGCATATACTAAAACAAGTCTAGACATCCACACAAAACGTGATTTGTGGGTCTACTTACTTTATAAAATGAGTTTTAGAAGGATGAGACGTACACAACTGTAAAGTATGAAGGGGAAAACAATATCAAGTAATCGGTTCTTGTATTAACGCGATCTTGAAATGGTCTTCATCCCCCTCCACCCCCTGGAAACCCTAAAATTCCCCCCTGGGGGGAATTCCCCACCGGTTGAGAACCACTGATCTAGAGTATCCTGACTGGCACCTTGCCGTCTTGACAGACGATAGTTTGCAAAATGGAGTCATACCTCTCCATAACACAAAGCTTGAGCTGAATTTAAAAACCATGGGTTGCTCATGCAACATGATCCCCCTCTCGGCCTTTCTAGTTTATCCCAGATGAAAGGTAACACCAATACGCCTGGAGCAAGACAAGCTGCAGGAGCTGCAGAAATAAGCAAAGCAATACTCTAACTGTCCGTCTGTCAGAGCTTAAGTCCTAGACCAGTTGCCGACCAAGGCTTATGGCCTGGCATGCCCTGCCATTTCATTTAGTCTTTAGGTTGCATTTCCTCGCACTAGGGTAAGGCTTGTTGTACCGTCTCAAGTGCACTCCTCGGAGTAGCTGCAGACACAGATCACACGTTGCATGAGGCGCTGGACGCAGTTAAGGGTCAGCGACTGATAATCATGATGGCTCAGGCGGAGGATACAATCAGACAGGTGTGCATCTTGGAGAACATTAGGCGAGGAGAGGAGTGTGTCAGAGTGCAGGGAGTGGCCAGCAGGGGACACAGAAGTGGAAATCCAGCAAATAATTCAGGATAATGCTCCCTCGGGTGATCTGACTATTTACACAGATGGGTCGGTGTTGAGAGGTAGGAGAAGTGCCTGGGGGTTCTTAGTAAAAGCTAATAGTCGACGTTTGGTGTACAAGAGCCTGGCATATGATACCACAATATCTAGCTTAAGAATGGAAGTGGAGGCGGTCAGTGCAGCTTTCCGCTGGATGGAGAATACGATACACACACACATCGTGATTGTAACTGACTCAGAAAGCATGCTGAGGAAGGTCAGGACAGAAAAGCTTCGGGCAGAGTGGCTTGCTTCGCTTCGGAGGTCACGGGTAGCAAGCATCGCCTGGATCTTTTCTCCGGGGAATGCCGGTGTGCTGGGGAATGAACAGGCGGACAGATTGGCTGGCTCTGCGAAACTTGGTGGAATATTGATGCATGACAAGGCAGACGTGGTTGCGGCCTTGTGGGAGCACGTGTATACCTCAGAGGAGCAAATGGATCACCATAGTCTGGCAAGAATGAGGCAGCGAGGAGTGACGAGGGGATCTGGCCGACGCTCACTCTATTGATGACAGGAAAGGGCTCAGATAGTTCACCATTTTCTTGTACTCTTGCCTGCATACCATTATAACATAGCCGCACTATTTGGACAAACTTTTGTGGACAGCTATATTTCGCCATAAACTTCCACAGTCCTTCTCTGCTGACTGTATCAAAAGACTTGGTAAGGTCAATGAAAGTGGAGAACATTTCAGAGTTCTGTTCCTGACATGTCTCTTGCAGCTGTCGTGTAGCATGTCAACAGTTCCTCGTTCTTTTCTGAAGCCACATTGACTCTCAGAAAGAAGACCTTGATCGAGATGGGCCGTGAGGCGATTGAAATACTACCGTTTGGATGTACGGTGTTTAAAAAAAGTGACGTGCATAACCGTTAGAGAACGTTGCCATCATCTCTAGCATTTATTGGATTTTTGTGATGTTGTAGAACATTTTACTTTCAATAGATTACCATTTTATTCTGAAAGTCGACGCTTCATTCAATCGAAATCAACACAAAGAGGTCCGTTTCAAAACTGGCCGCGGCTGTTTTCAAACCTTTGAATCTGTATGTTGCAGAATTGTGTAACACATTTTCACTAACCCTTAATCAACAGACATGGACGACATTTTTAGGCCTTCACATATTCTAAATCACGACATATGAGGTCGTTTTTCCTTCGCAGATAATTCCGAAACTTTTCTGGTATTCATTTATAGGGGGCGGTGTTGATCCCAAAGCCGTACAGGTCGAAAAAAAAAAAAAAAAAAAACAACAACAAGCCCCGAATCCCGCTAAGACTGTCCATGGTTAACTCTGCACAACACCGGATATCGAGATGGCTAGCTGAAATTTTAAAGCCAGTACGACAGTCGTTTGATCCAAAAATGCTTAGAGATATATTCGAACTGTTGGACTTATTGGATAGTATGGACATAAATAATAAACACATGGCATCCATGGATATAGCCTCCCTATTCACCAACGTTCCATTAGATAAGACAGTGAAGATAATAAGTGAATAAATTAGAGACAAACAACTAAAATTAGGTATACCAACATCTGTTCTGGCGAGGATGCTATAACTATGTACTGCCAATATAAAATTCAATTTTCTGAATAAGTCATACCGCCAAATTGACGGAGTGACCATGGGGAGTCCTCTTCAGTCCTATTCTAGCGGACATCTTTATGGCAAATTTATAAGAAAAAAGATCCTCAGAAACTAACAACCTGGTCTTTTACCGTCGTTATGTGGACGATATATTAATTATCACCACAGACCAGCTACAAGCAACATCGTTCCAGGCCATAATGAACATGGCGCATAAAAACGTCTCTCTATCTATGGAACACGAACATAATGAAGCGTTGCCGTTTCTGGATATCCTAATGAGACGTAGAGCAGACGGCACAATTCAAAGATCGGTGTACCGCAAAGACACATGGACTGGCCAATATTTAAAGTTTCATAGCTTCGCACCTGACCAGTACAAATGGGGCTTAGTACGGACCTTGATTGACAGTGCTAGGAAGATATGCACCCAGGACACACTGACAGAGGAAATTGAAACCCTGAAGTATGTCTTACACCTGAATGAGTACTCCACATGATTTATAAAGCGCCATTGCCACCAACCGAATCCAAAACCAGACGTAACTACAGTCCCTAAGCTCATTTTTTTTTTTATCCAGTTAACCTTTTGGAGGGCATGACGTAAAGCAACGTCTACAGGACCGGCTCATTACAGCAGTCGAGCGAACATTCTGTGCTGTAACTCCAGTTATTAGGTACAGAACCACACCTATTCCAACCCCAGCAGTAAAAGAATTTACCTCTCTGTACCGCACATCAAATTGCATTTACCAAATTCACATGCAGGTGCGAGTCTACCTACATCGGCAGCACAGAGCAGCAGCTACACAGCAGGGTTGTTGAACACCAAACTGGATTGACAAGATATTACACACAGGCGATGGGATCATGGGAAGGCTGACACACCACAATTATAAACTCCGTCCGCTGCACGCACTTGGGAACTAGTCATATAATTGATAGAGACAGCGCTTTTCGCGTGTTGTTTCATACACAAAATAGTCGTTTGTTACAGTTTGTAGAAGCCCTGATGATTCATCAACATAGGCCAATTTTGTGCAAATTGAAAGACATGGTAGTCAATTTAAAATTACTATGGTAAACAATTGATGTTACTGTGCAAATATGTGTATATTTCAGCATGTTCCTAGTTATTTTACTCTACGTTTTGTGACATCTGCAGTATGTACCTGACGAGATGCAACGAAATATGCCAGGCAATAAATCGTACATTCTATGGTTTGTGTCTTCGTTATTCTTATTCTTCTTCTTTGCGTTCATCCGGAGTGTTTTTTCAGATGTGATTGCGGTGTGTCTGGTTAGGCACCCTTGGGTCGAAACCCTTAGGCCAACACATCCGACTTTTAGCGTGCATTTTTTGACCAGGTTAGCATTCCTGGAAGACTCACTTTTGTGGTACTTTCCACCTCCCAGCTGGTCAAGTTGGAACAGTCGAAGACTGCACGGTCATCCCTCAAATGAAGGCAGGGACAGTCCATAGCATTTTCCGCCATCCTGGGTGGTTTCCATAACTGCAGAGCCGACACATAACGCTCTGGTGCTGGGCTCACCGAGGGAATTGTCACGTCCGTCCTGCTTATGGCTGCTTTAATTCCTCACTTCAATATATTGGGCATTTCGTTCGCCCGGGGCCGTTCCCGCACAAACCAGACAGGTCTGCAGACGGTATCCACTCAGCGAGATTTCGGACATGTGCTTGTCGTTGCGCCCGTCAGAGCTGCTCCAGGCACGACAAACATTCGGAAAACTACCTAGTCAGAGCTGTTTCGAACACTAGCGGCATTCGGAAACTAGGTAGTCAGAGCTGTTCCTAGCACGAGAGACATTCGGACGAGACATTTCTCTCGAACGTAAATGCGTAGTGCCAATTTTTAGTTTGCCACCCGTAGGACGGCACTTCCGACTTCATCAGGCATTTTTTAATGAGGTTAGCCTTCCTCTGGTTTCGAGGCACGTTAGACTTATTGTTGTGATGTCGCCCACATCTCAGCTGGTCAAGATAGAACGATCATCGACATCACGGTTAACCCTCAAGAGAAGGCAGGGGCAAACCATGGGCCTATCCAAGGCTATCCAAGGAGACTTCCATAATTGCAGAGCCGGCACATATTGCTCTGAGACTGGGCTCACCCAAGGAGTTGCGACGTCCTGCTCATGGCTGCTTTAGTTCCTCACTTCCATGTGTTGGGCATCTCGCTTGCCACTGGTCGCTCAATCACACACCAGGAACGGTCAGACTGCGGGCGACATCCACTCGGTAAGCTTTTGCTTTTGACTTCGGACCACGCAATGGATTCGCTAGCCGTGCGTTCCATTTCGTGTTATTATTGAGACGTTTTTTCACTTTTGTCTACACTCTATGAGTTAGATACAGACAGTTTTCGTAGCTATTTCATTCGACTGGTACACTTTCTGCATTTTTATTCTCGCTCACGAGGTAGGCTACATGTGCTGCCGGCTCAGCACCTTACCTCCTTGCAGCAGTGAACGAGAAACGGCCAGGCCCTCTCATCCGGGAATCCGTCATATCCTCCAGCTGAGAGCCTTCGAACAAGTATCAGAACTGGGCATGTAGAGTATCCCACATCTATTTTTCGGTAGGTGGGTATCGGCCCGGCTCTCACGGGTTTGTGGCTTAGAGGCCTTTAGCCTAAACCCTCGACAGAGAGCCTTAGAGTATTGTCCGGACCAAGAACTTCTGCCTTCGTGTGCCTGATTTTAAACTTTTGACTGCTATCTTCAGTCTACCTGCAGAGCATCAGGTTGTGTCTCTCTTAGTCTGGCCCCTAACCCATAAGCTGTCTGATATGTAGTTTTCATCCATCGGCAAGCACATGGGGTCGATCGGACACGCAAGCTCCCCCACCACGACAAGGTGGAGACACATCGGGGGAGGTCTTCGTTGTTCAAAAACAACAATGCTGAGGATTGAACACAAACCATTGTCTTGCCAGGATAGGGTATACCCACTACGCAACCATGGTTCCTAAACCCTGGGCAGAACTTAATATGAACAAATAGTAATACACAAGTAACAATTTAATAAGAACAAATAATAATACACAAGTAACGTAGCCTGAACATAACAATATACATATTAAACGAACAGCTTGATATCTGGGCTAGTTAGCTTACGTTACATTATATAACAATAGATGTGGGGAGAAACAAGGTTTTGCCAGAAAACATTCTTCAGGAGCAAAGTGAAAGGTCACCAAGCATCAACTGGTTTAAGGTGCTAGGTTTTGCTGCCTTCACACACACACACACACACGCACAGACAGACAGACACATATACACACACACAAATACATAAACACACACACAAACACACACTAAGTCACAGTTATGTTGGGGGAAGGGCGTGCGGTGTCATATTTAATATGATTTCATGGAGTGGAATAAACTAATAAACTGAACTGGAACGAGACTTGTCTGCCAACCTCATTCGGGAGCTTATATTTTAATAATTCAGGGTTCTGACTACGTTTCAGAAGCCTGTATGTGCTAATAGTTATTCGTCAGTGTCTTATTCTATTTGATATACTGTTAAATATACTTCTGGGACACATAGAAGGACAAACACATCGGCACATGTGCTCAGTTGTAAGTATGATTGTTTGGTTCGTTGGGCTGAGTTTTAACACATACTTTATCACAAATACTTTGTCTTAGCGTTCATTTCTACTAGTCCCTAAAAGACTTGCACCTGTCGGAGTGAGGTTGATGTGGGGAACTTTTCTCCTGACAAAGTACCAAAGTACCATCTCCACACAACTATGTCGCAGAGCTCTCATTCCCCACTCCAAGACAATAAACCACAGGGATGTGCAAGGCCGGTACTGTAACTTTACATCTGCGAAGAGGCATATTAGGGTGAATTCGATGTATGACGTCTGACTTGAGAATACCGCGTATAAATCAAGCTCATGATGTCTACAAAATAAAGAACTCAAGTCCATATCCTGATTCCGAGGAGTGTATCGGACATCTATGCTTAATAAAGGTATAAAACCAATAGGACCTATGAATGTATTACCCACGTGACAAACCTTGGGTCAGCTGTAGTTTCTTCATTGTTATATCTTCATATTGTGTCATGTAAATTGCCAGGCGTTCGTGTCTCTCTACAGATCTAGGTCCGTTGTGTTCTGAATAAACTCTGCTGATGATATCCCTTCATGCTACCGTCTCAGTCCATCCAGCATCATTTCTCTCCGTCTGAATCTGCTTCTGCATTTTTTGCCATTGATCTTTCAGTCATCACGATGTTTTCCAATGCCTCTGTTCTCAGCATATAACCAAATAATGCTTTCAGTCTCTTTCTGTTTATCTATGTATATAGAAGAGAACGTTTGTTTGTTTGTTTGTTTGTCCTTTATGCGTTCCAGAACGATCCATCTAACTGAGATGAAATTTTCTACAGATGTTCTTCTCACTCCCGCGGATCCAACTGAAATAGTTAGTTAGTTTAAAAACAGTTTTATACGTAATACAACAACATTAAAAGGAAAGACCTATAATTAAAATATTGCACGGGGACTTAACAACAAAAGGTATATCAAGGGACATTACATCTAGTTTCATTGCTATATTATGTAATTTAAATAATTGTTGTATTTTTCTTAAAGTTTTATAAAATGTTTAATGAAGTTATCAACAGTCATATGCATTATAAACAAAATGATAAATACTTTAAGGCATCTTCAAAGTTTTCTTAAAAATAATGGATCTATTTTAGATAAGTGTCGTAAGTAAAGAATGTAGTGGTAGTTATTTGTTCTTCTTTACTATTTTAGTGTCGTCCCTGGAGTGAGGGGAATCAACACCCACATTTATTTTTATTCAATATCACTATCCTGGAGATATCCAACAGACTCCGTCCACAACACTCCCTCAATCTGAAGACACCTTCTTCTCACTCTTACTCACCCCTGGATCATGCCCCCTCTCATTCTTCCCCAACTTAACATACTTGACAACTCTAGCTTCAACAAATAAAAACAAGAAATTTATTAAAGCAAAGAGTATATGTAGGAGAAGGGTGTGTGTGTATAATGTGTAGAATGTGTGACGTATATTATAAGGTGTATATAGACTCAGATCAGTGTTCAGGAGTATAGTCATTCTCATCACTGTGCTGAGAACACACCAGCACCATGTATTCTAGACAAACAACCTCACCGAGGTGATGCTTCTCCGGTCACGTGAAGAGTTTCTCCGCTATCTCTCGAGGAATCCAGATGTTTGGACTTCCATGACAAACACTGTCTAATGAGAGTCTTCAATCTAATTCACCTATGAATTTCCTCTGTTATTAACTGTTTGTTACTCAGAGACTTCTAACACTATTGTCACTGTTACTTGGGAAATCTTAATTGATCTAGTGTCACTGGTTGTAAAGATTCCCCATATTAACACCACAATCTGAATGTTCCAGGTATTTCTATAAATTTATATGAATGTTCCTGGTATCAGTGTTATATATGTATATAATGTTCTGACTGTTCAGTGATACAACTATCACTTGCTAAACATAAGTATCATCAGCATGTCCTGCTCAGCAGAAGTCAGGTTCCCACAGACCAACTGGGGTATAAGCCCAATGTAGAGGTCTCTCAGCAACTTCTGTCTTCAAATCCCGAGCCATCATCTTCTAAACTGTGTTCTAGCTTCACTGTTGAATATTATAGCACACATACGTGGAACCTGTTGAGTAGAGAATACTATGGTGAGAGCAACTGAATCCTGGCCGGAATTAGGTGAGTGTAGGCCAATAGCAGCACTCAGATCTATAACAGAGATCCGATCTCTGCCATACGGCCAAATAGCTCCTAACATTATCTGAGACATGGCAACACCAGGAAAGAATAAAGGAACGGGTAGAAACCCAGCAGATGCCCTACTGGAAGATCCTACCATTTCACATTCCCCTCCTACCTCCCAACCATCCTCAATCTCTCTAATTATTATCCCACTACATTGTCATCAACTCCCTGAGTAAAATGATATATCACACAAGCTAGTTAAAGCCACACAATAGGATACTAGTGCCGACGCTCCTATGATACTTTCTAGCACCGCACTTATAGAACATTCTATCACCGCACCTATAATACATGGTATCACCACACCTATAATACATTATATCACCTCACAGTACTGTACTCTATTCCTAATCATACTCTAAGTTAGATATGATTAATAGAATACCATATGCCTATTTCCGGTTGCAGATTGAGACTATGCAATCCCTGATTGGATCTATGTCGGCCGATAATTATCAACACTTGGACACTATAGTCTCTTTCTAAAACACAACTCGGAAACTGCACCGATCCTTCAAACTTCAGAAATCTTGGTCGACTAACTCCACTTGTTTACCGCAACGGGTTTTAAGTCGGGCTTGAGTGACGTCACCAAAAAGGCTAGACGCATCGGCGTCGAGAAGTTGTTTTTCTCTTTATTTTTCCCAACTCAATGTGAACATCTGACTAGTGTCCCCTTTCATCTGGGAAATTGTCTCATGTCTGTGATCTAGAGACCTTCTCCACATCACAAGACTCCATCCGACGTCTGGCCAGACATTCCGTCTACCACTTCAAAGGCTAACAACCGCCCTGGCAGCCGTCTGGCGTTATTCTTCGTTTCTCGAACAACCCACATCATAACAAAATGCCGACCGTGTGTAGACATCTTGACGCGACTTATTTTTCTCAGTCTATACAACATCAAAGGGTTGCCTGTTTTTGCAGACGAATGTCGGGTCTTGTTTGTCATCGATCGAAACTAACAAGTTTATTTTTCGTGACAATACGTGACAATTTTCTAACTCATTTTTTAAAAATTTCTCTTCGACATCACATTAAATGTTTTATTCTTCTATTACTAAACTGAATAATGTAATTGTTTTGGAGAGAAACTTAGTTGCATATCCTTTGACATTGGAATGAAGATAGTTCTCTTCCAATCTTTTGCTTCTCTACTATATATAGTAGAAGAGAATGTTTGTTTGTGTGTGTGTCCTTCATGCGTTCCCAAACGGTCCATCCGATTGAGATGAAATTTTGTACAGATGTTTCTCTCACTCCAGCGGAGCTAACTGAAATAGTTAGTTAGTTTAAAATCAATTTTTAATTTTTATTTAATTATCTATTTTTATTTTATGCGTTCCCGAACGGACCATTCGACTGAATGAAATTGTGTACAGATGTTGTTCTCACTGCCTCGGATCCAACTGAAATAGTTAGTTAGTTTAAAATCAATTTTTTTATGTTTACACGAAAGAAAAAAGGCATTACGAGCTTCAGAAACAGACGAGCAACGTGAACGGGAACGGGAGCATCAGAAGCAGACGAGCAACGGAACGGGAATGAGAGCATCAGAAACAGACGAGCAACGGGAACGGGAGCATCAGAAGCAGACGAGAAACGGGAATGGCAGCATCAGAAACAGACGAGCAACGGGAACTCAACGGGAGCAGGGGCCGAACGCGTACTCTGTGCGCTTAGAGAATTGTATTTGAATGTATAATGACTACTTATATGAATTAAATGAGACGCTCCCCGCCAGGTGCCTGGCGACGCCGGGCCGGGTCAGCTAGTTGTATATAGTTCTCTACTTTCAATAGCGTCTTCTAATAATCATTGTTAATTACTCTGAGAGTTCTAGATATTCGCTCGTTCATCTCTGGAACCAAATCTCCGTTGCTTCCTAGCTCTTTCTATCTCATTTGTCCATTCGCATTCCACGATTCATTGCCATACAGCTAAACAGGTTCTATATAACATTCAGTACTTTCTTTCTTACATTCAGTGATAGTAACTTATTGCATAAGATACTTTCCATGTTTCTGAAACGTAGCTTTTGCTTTAACTATGCTGATATTAAAACGTCTTCAATGTGCTAGTATAATTACCATAGGTTGAGCTTGTTGTCATATTCTAATTCGTAGGTTGTGATCATCCTGCTGTGTGGTTTAATAGTGACATGTGATCATCATACTTTGTAGGTTAATTGTGACATGTGACCATGAAAAATGTGAAATGGAAATAGAGGGGACAATTCTTAACTTGGTGGATAGTTTTAAATACCTAGGAGCATTTATAACATCAGATGGAAGATGCACAACAGAGATTAAGAGTAGAATAGGGCAAACCAAAGCTGAATTTTGGAAAATGAAGAGTATTCTATGCAATAAGTCAGTATCATGGAATGCAAGAAAGAGAGTGCTAAAATGCTATATAGAACCTGTATTGTTGTATGGCAGTGAATCTTAGAATGTAAACCAACATTAGGAAGAACTTGGGAAGCAACAGAGATATGGTTCCAAGACGAATGTCGCGAATTCCTTGGACTGCCAAAGTAACCAACAACGACTGAATGAAAGAGGCTAATGAAACTAGAACATTATATGCAACAATAAGAAAGAAACAGCTTTCTTTGGTCATGTAATGAGAAGCTAGGCGTTGGAGAACATTGTAACAACTGGAAAGATCGAGGGGAAAAGGGGGAGAGGTAGACCACGAGAAATGATGCTGGATGGATTGAGACGGTGGCATGGAGGAATATCATCAGCGGAGTTGATCCAAAAAACTACAGACCGAGACCTGTGGAAAGTCATGAACGCCCACACCAACCGGCATGGCACTTGATGATGATGATGTGATCATCCTACTCTGAAATTTAATAGTGACATCTAATCATCCTACTCTGTAGTTTACTAGTGACATGATATCATCCTACTCTGTAGTTTACTAGTGACATAAGATCATCCTACTCTGTAGTTTAATAGTGACATGTGATCACCCTACTCTATAGTTCACTAGTAACATATGATCATCCTACTCTGTAGTTTACTAGTGACATGAGATCATCCTACTCTGTAATTTAATAGTGACATCTCTGGATAATTCAGCACAGAAAATTAGATGCATGTCCATGAACAGGGCGTCGCAATAAACCCAAGTATTATTTGGTTGTTTGTGATATTCTGTACAGTTTTACGTTCAGTAATTTGCCATTGCTTTCTGAATGATTTATGCTCTCACAGTTGTAAAAATCAACACAAGGCGGCCTGCTGATACATTGCCTGTGGCTGATACAGTTTGCTAGCTGTCTCTAAGCTTTCAAGTTGATTACTCTTAATAACGCTCCCAAAACTCTTGACTGTAAACATCTAACTTCTCTGATGACTTTACTGTTTTCACATGTTTAATGAAGGTCAGCATGGCCGACTGAATAAGAACCCGCATTCGTATACATCCGGTGTGCTGATACTGCCGTAAGGGGTTCAATCCCTACACCGGACAGATGGACTGAAATGTTGAATCCTCGTCCTTAATTTTCGGACGTAAATTACAAATACCTCTAAAGTCGGGGTGGGTTCTTCTGATGGCGAGGGACACTGGTAATAGGGAAAGCTAATCCACACGCAAATCTCAGTCCAGTGCTACTAGACGTAGTGTGTGTGGACTATGCTTGAGGTCAAAGCAAGCGAGCGCAACAATAACATATTGATTGAACCACTGTCTTTATCCTTTTTCTGTCCGTCCATTGTAATGTTTGCATTGTTCTCATAAACTATATTACTACTGCCACTAGACCAGTGGTTCTCAACCTTTTTTGGTCCGTTCCCCCCTTCACCATATTTTTAGGACGTCATCGCCCCCCCCCCTCACCATATTTTTAGGACATCATTCCCCCCCTTACCATATTTTTAGAACGTAATTCCCCCCCTTTTGTATTTCTTCCCTAAAAATTGCCCCCTGCCCCTACACAGTATACGTAATAATTGAAGCTAAATTTTATAGCACATACTAAAACAAGTCTAGACATGTACATAAAATGTGATTTGTGGATCTACTTACGTTATAAAATGAATTTCAGAAGGGTGATGCGTACAGAAGCGTAAAGTATGAAAGGAAAAACAAGATCAAGTAATCGGTTCTTGTATTAACGCGATCTTGAAATAATCTTCATTCCCCCCCCCCCCCTGGAAACCCCAAAATTCCCCCTGGGGGGGGGGGAAATTCCCCACCGGTTGAGAACCACTGCACTAGACGTTTCTCAGCATGTCTGTTTATTGTCCATAGTTCAGATACATACAACAATATAGGGTACAGAGTTGGAGTCTTCTGGTTATTACATTCCACTGCTGCTTGTTCTCTGCAATTTTTGTCAGCTCAGTTTAAATCTGGACCCCAACGACTTTGCATTTTGTGCGATAAAGGTCTTTCATTGGTCTCCTGTTTTTCTTCCCCCCTGTTATCATATGTCCACCTCCAGTATTTTAGTGGTAGTACTAAAATATCTTGGGAACCGCGGTAGCACAGGTGCGAGCATGCATGCCTGCTGGCGCAGTAATCACGTGTTCGAATCCGTTCTCTACGGGGAAGTCTTTCACTAACCTGGGCTCCTAGATCTTCCCAGACTTAAATGGGTACCTGGAGATGTTCTGGTAAGTAAAAGTTGCCGTTGTTGTACTGACCACTTGACCCATCGGCAGCCGATTGATCTAAAACATGTGGTTGGAACCATATACCTAACAGGCCTCATGGAGTGAACGTATCTCGTTTACTTTGTTGTTAATGGATTCTGTGTCAAACAAAACGTAGGTTTGGACCAAACAATCTCGTATCGTGGACAATGGGAAGTAGGGGTGTGTCACAGTTATAACTTACATGCTGCTAATAAAATAATAGTCATGTTGTATTATAACGCAATGATAACATTTCGGCAATATGGAAGACACGGGATGTCGCTTAAGACGATTAATCATCTCATGACACTTAATGAGTTACCTCCATGTCTTATATCGTGACCATATCAAGATAGTCTTCAGTTTTGAACATTTTACAATAGCTGTCTCACGATAATTCCCCTCGAAATGTCTTCATCAAATTGTTCATTTGATTTTATGTTTGTTCCGCGAATTCCTTGCCATCTACCACGTTAACCCCACATCTCAATCGGTTCCAATTTCTATTCATTGTGTCTACAGTCCTTGTTACAGATCCGTCTAGTATTGTTGAAAGTAAACAAGTCGGAAACACATGAATGTGCATTGATTGGAACTCGTTGAAAATTAGTGGGAGAAAGTACATATTAGAGGAAACACTAGGAAACAGAATATTATACACATGAAATGTGTGTGTGTTATGATGTGATGTTGTAATTATACTGTCCTGTTTCCCAGTCTTTAAGTATCTGAAGATTTTGTGCAGATCTTTCTCTCTGGGTAATAACTGACTGTTTAAGAATAATTCTTAATTAGTTCTATGGATTTTTTGTTGTTGGTTGTTGTTGCAATGTTGACATTGTCAAGGGCAATAAGGAGATATTTAAAATGATTAATCAGGATAAAACACAGTGTGCATTATTAGTTATCATATCATGAAGGCATGAAAAAATCAGCCCAAAATAGTAACCTCGCCATCTTAAAGAATTAATGATAATAATAATCATCATCATCAACACCATCATCGTGTGCCTTGCCTAATGGCGTAGGCGTTCACATGCCTCCACAGATCTCGGTTCTTGGTGTTCTGGATCAAATCTATTGATGATATTTCTCTATGTTAACGTCTAAGCCCACCCAACAATATTTCCCTCGGTCTGCCTCCACTTTTTCAACCGTTGATCTTTCCACTCTTTACGAGGTCGCTAGTGCCACTCTTAACATTATATGCCAAGCAAAAACGCCCCTTTGTTAGATTTTTTTCTTCTGTTTTTTAAAGTTAGGAGTACCTAACATGCGAATACAGTTTTATTTAGTATTTTTAAATTAACCAGATGATATATTCATTACAGGTGTAGAACTTGCCTGCTTTTCGCCATGCATCTTGACCAGATTTCAGTTCGGCTGGGAGAGTTTGGACTATATCAGAAGCAAAAGTATTTCCTAATGTGTCTGTTCGCTTCACTGTCGGCCTTTCATGCCGTGAACATGGTATTCATTGGAGCCGAACAGAAGCACCGTTGCAATTTACCGGACACCAGTGTGAACAACGTAACACACCATAACCTCAGCCAGCAAAATAGAATCAGGCTTTTCATTCCGCCTAAGGATAGCTGTCATCACTACGACGTCACAGAAAGACTTCTGCAGCTAGAAACAGCCGAGTATAATGTCAGCGCCACCTTGCTAACACAGGGCAATGTTAGCCTTGTTGCCTGCACGTCTGGGTATAGCTATGCCAGAGATCAGTACATGACAACGATAACATCAGATGTAGGTTATTTTCATTTATCACATGTGTAGCTTTGTAGTTTTTCTCCCTTTTGATAATTGTATATTTATTGTGGAAATGTAGTTTTTGAGGAGAATGCAAAGAATACCATGGAAAGGCAGAAAAATTAACGACCAAGTCCTACAAGAAACAAATGAAAATCGTAAACTGATTAGAGAAATTAGACGTAGACCGTCATAATTGTTTGGACATGTTATGAGAAGAAATAATTGGAGAACTTGGTGACAACTGGCAAGATCGAGGGGAAGAGAACAAGGGGAAGACAGAGAAGTAAGTACATGGATGGCTTGGCAACGTGGCATGGTCGAGACAGGAACACTGAGCTGTCCACGACTCTGGTGATCGAGTGAAATGGCGAATCATGACCGCCCACGTTTATCGGCATGGCACATGATGGATGAATAGATGACATGCGACACGTAGACATTATTCTCATCTAGAGCTGACATATGACATGTAGAGGTAATTCTCACCTACATCTGACGTGATATTACATGTCTCTGCATGTCATAATTCTCGCACATAAAAGACATGGTAAGACATGTGGAGATCATCCTCACCTATAGTTGACATAATGTGACATCAGAAACCATTCTCATTCCTTGCTGATGTGATATGACATTAGAGATATTTCTCACTTATAGCTGATGTGATATGACATGTAGCGATATTTCTCATCTATAGCTGACGTGATCTGACATGTATAACAGAGTGAATGTCATAAGAGTTTTATTGAGTGACTGTCATAGCACGACAAGGTAAAGCTCGGACATGTAATTAAAATAGTAAATAGATTAAATGAAATATAGTATGCGATAGAAAATGATAGAGGAAAACGAACTAAAATAGCACCAGATTCACATAGAAGGAAGTTGAGTAATATCCAGGTATGACGTTTTCAGAGGAAAAAATTCGTAAGATAGCAACAATAAGAAACAGCAAAGAAGCCGTCTCAAAGCCAACTAGACATGACGTGTTTATGTTATGTTAAGAAAAATGATGTTATCTGGACTGTAGATAATCTAAGAAATATGAGGATGACATGCAGAGACATAGACAGAGACGGATGTAATAAAGGATGTCCACAAGAGAACACGAGAAAATGTAACAGAGTAGAAAAAGGGGAAACAAAACTGTTGAGTTTTTATATTGTAAATAAGAACATCAACGAGCTTTTTTAATGACATGTCGAAAAGAATCACCATATGAAAGAAATAAAGAAAAAAAGCATAACCTGATACAATGGAAGTCTTCATTTATGTCTGCTTTCAGGATTTCGTGAGATTTGATATTTTTGGATAATTTAACACAACATAAAGTACAGCTTAACAATGGCTATAAATGCATACGATTCATCGGACGTTGGTGCGGTCTTCAATAATGGTTGGCCATAATGGTTGGCGAGACTGTCACATACGTTTCTCATCTATAGCTGACGTGATATGACATGTAGAAATATTTATTACATATATCTGATGCAATAGAAAATGTGGAAAACATTGTTAGCTGTAGCTGACGTGATATGGCATGTCTTCACACGTCACAATTCTCAAACAGAGTTCTGGAAGATGTATTGAAATATATTCAAGTAACATACACACTCAACGAGTCTGCTATCAGTATAACCAACATCATAATTTGATAGTACACGTAATTTTAGGAAGCACACATCTTACAATAAGTAGCTTGTTAGTATGTTAGTTTTATTTACTAAAGCACAACATCACGAAATTGACAAAGGAAAGTGCAGAAAACACACATTGTCAATACTAAGAACAAAAAGAAAACAACAACATAATTTAAATGTTACTTAATCTTCAAACTTCTGTTTGCCAGTTACTTGTGGAAGTATATATCACGTTAAATAACCCATTGTATATTAAAATATCACACCTGTAAATACTCCCTACATGTGTAATAAACCTTGGAAATAATGTCTACTATCAAAAACTGGACGAATAGAAGTGTATCAGGACCTGAGAAATGGTGTTGGAGAACCATTGCAGCCAACCTTCATCATGGAGAAGCTGTCAGAGTGATTAATTTTTTTATAGCGCTTTGATTGTTCATTCCACCCCGTTACCCACCCGTTTTCCGTGTTCCCATGTTTTTTGTTTTGTTTTTTTATTTTGCATATCCCTTACATGACGTTGCAGTCAACATCAGCATTTTTCAGCTGCTGTTGATGTACAAGGCAAGATTACGCTCAGTAGTTTGCCATTGCTTTCTGAGCGACCAGTTCACATACCTCTAAGTTACTGACGCGGCGAGAATTGCTACCAGTTCTCGCACACATCACGTCACTCATGAGAGTATATTGGATTACGGAGAAAGACGCTAACACCTAGGCCAGGGAGACGGTTGCCATGTTTTGTGATGAAATATACCATGATTTCCATTGTCCCCAGTTCGATCTTGTGTGTGGGAACAAAAACTTGAAAAGCATTTCAAGTTCTGTATTTTTCGCTGGCAGACTTGTTGGAGCTGTCGTGTTTGGACAGCTGTCTGACAGGTAGGCCTGATTTGCTTAATGATTTCATTGCTCACTTAATATTCATAGGAGAAATTACCGCAACAGTGGGAAAATGCAATATTAGCAAATTGTAGGGCAGCATGAAATATGAACCTGAAATGACAAGGGGGGTAGGCTGATACACTTTTGTCGGATGTACGGGATTGATGTCTCAACCCCAAAGAGAGAAAGGATACTACGTTCCTCTTCCTCAATGTAATCATGCCCGTTGTAATCAATTAAGCTATCACTAGCTCAAATGCTTGATTTAATATATAGAGTTTCGGAGAACCAAGGAATTCCTCCAGGGAACAATGTATCGTTTCCTGAAGGCCAACACTACCTCGTTGGGGGTTCCTTGCCTCTCTTCTCTCAGCTAATTGATTAATATCTAGGGTGTGTCTTATTAAAATGCTGACACAACAAGAAAACACTCAAGGAGGAAATGACCTCATACATAATTTATTAAAATATAAACATGGATTATGGTCATTCAGAACTTAAATAACATCAATTTCAATTGGTATTATGTATCATTAAGTGTTAATACAAGTACAAAATAGTTCGTATCCCTGTATGCCTGAAATATACATTTTACTGACATAACATCATTTCATTTGGGAGAGTCTATCTGAACTTGTTAATAGCCCCAGTTGTACTTCAGGGTGACTGGGTCCCTGATGTCACTGATTCCTTGAACTTGTGTTAAGTTCCCCTAATGAGTGATAATTATCTCCCTGGGTATAGGATAGTAGTAGGTTCCTTACACTCCAGCTCAGCTACCTCTATTACTGGACTAGGAAACTGCATGCAAGTGAGTTCTGTTTGGGATACTGTTCTGCATCACTTTGTCCAGATACTTCACTTACAAAAGAAAAGTCAGGTCTGGATCTAGATTCAGTCAAGCTGCTACCTTAACCAAGTCCTGCATTCAAAAGTGCTGCATTCAAACTAGTCAGGTCTGGATCTAGTGGTACTAAGCCACTATCTGAAATTTCAGCAATCAACATACATCTAATCATACCATCAATATGACATAAGAAATGCAGTGCTCATAAATCCTAAGTAACCAACAAGTGAAATCAATAAATTTAATCTTGTTTCTAGAGAAATAATACACATAGGAGAAAGATATTCTTGGTGTTCTCAATAAGTTATCACCTACGTAATTATTTGTTCTCCATCCAATCTTCCACTATCAGGTGTTCAAGGCTTAAACTAGCAGATGTGCAGTCTCATCTTCACCTATGCCTGTCCTTCAGTTTAAGTAAAATCGTGATTGATTTGGAATAGGCAACTATGTTTACCATCCTCTTCTGTACCTAATTTTGTTCTCTACATCTTTTTCCATTAAAAGAAAAAGGTCTCATACATTAAGGATTTAAAAAATCATTCCCCACTGCATGAGTAAGTGGCACTTTACAGTCTTGACAGACCAAAGTATGTGAGTTGGAATTTTGCCGAAATTCCATCACAATGCCTGGGCAGAGCTTCAGAGAACATGTGGTGCTCAAACAACATGTTCCCTCTCTCAGCCTTGCCCTGTTTATTCCAGAGGAATGGATAACCAGTACTATGGAACAGGGTAGGCTGCAGACACTGACGGCTCAGCGTCAAACCTCCAAGACCTGGCCTCCATGAGCTGGTGGCGAGTGGTGGTCAGACCCTGAAAAGAATAGAACCTGACTTAGAGGCATTCAGTCAAGTCCCACAGGTGAGGGCCTCGTACGCGTCCGGATCATGGGACGCATACATCTGTCAATCACAAGTGTCCGGACCTGTGTAAAGCATGTACTACCGTCAGACTCCCCATCTGGCTCGCGCGGATTCCGCGACCACCGGGAATAGGCCCGCCGGAGATATTGCTCGTCTACTGCGAGCGAATCTCCCATCCTTCCACTGTGCGGATCTCGCGACCAGCGAGTATATGCCCGCCGGAGATATTGCTCGTCTGTTGCGGATAAATACCCACTAACTGCATGATTATTTGCTTATAAACAGTATAAGTACATCATGGTATCCATTTTGGTATAGTATTCAGATGAATTCTTTTCTAATCAAAAGTTTCAAGGTGAGTATATTCCCTCATGTTCACCGTGTCTATACTAAGATTGTACTTCATTTATCATCATCATCATGCTCATCATCATCATCATGCTCATCATCATCATCATCATCATCATCATCATCATCATCATGATCATCATCATCATCATCATCATCATCATCATCATCATCATCATCTTCATCATCACCACCACCACCACCACCACCACCACCACCACCACCACCACCACCACCACCACCACCACCACCACCACCACCACCACCACTGCCGCCGCCGCCGCTGCCACCACCACCACCACCAACACCACCACCACCACCACCACCACCACCACCACCACCACCACCACCACCACCACCACCACCACCACCACCACCACCACCATCATCATCATCATCAACATCATCATCAGGACACTAGCCCCTATGTTGTAACATGAGTGATCTATAATACAGAATGGGTGTTTTTCTTAAGATACAAAACCAGATGCTTTGAGTACGCGTGAATGTCACGGAAAATAAACTTAGTTGCGATCGATGACAAACAAGACCCAACATTAGTCTGCAAAAACAACCAACCCTTTGATGTTGTACAGACTGAGAAAAATACGTCGTTAAAACTGTCTACACACGATCGGCATTTCTAACTGAGAAACAATATACGTCGCGTCAAAATGTCTACCCCTGGTCGGCGAATCTTTATGATGTGGGTTGTTCGAGAAACGAATAACAACACCAAACGTCTGCCAAGGCGGTAGTAGCCTTTGAAGTGCTAGACGGAAAGTCTGGACAGACGCGGGATGGATTCTGTGATGTGGGGAATTATGTGGTTCATAGACAGACTGAACTATTGATGTACGGGACAAAGAATTTCCCAAAATGAAAGGAAATTTGTCGGCGTATTGACTCCAGTTAGTCTAGAACAGGAGGAGGAAACCAGATTCTGGACGGATCAGCGTCTAGACTTTTTGGTAACGTCACTCCAGCCGAATATAAAAAGCGTTGCGGTAAACAAGTGGAGTTAGTCGATCAAGATTTCTGAAGTGGGAAAGATCGGTGCAGTTTTCCGAGTTGTGTTCAATGAAAGAAACTAGGGTGTCATATTGTTGATATTTATCGGCGGACATAGATCAAGTCTGTGATTGCCTAGTTAGCAACCGGAATAGGCATATGGTAGGCTATTAATCATATCTAACTTAGAGTATGATTAGGAATAGAGTACAGTACTGTGCGGTGATATAATGTATTATAGGTGCGGTGATATAATGTATTATAGGTGTGGTGATATAATGTATTATGATTAGTGATAGAATGTTCTATAAGTGCGGTGCTAGAAAGTATTATAGGCGCGTCGGCACTTGTATACTATTGTGTGGCCTCAACTAGCTTGTGTGATATATCATTTTACTCAGGGAGTTGAGGACAATGTAGTGGAATAATAATTAGAGAGATTAAGAATGGTTGAGAGAGAGGAGAGGAATGTGAAATGGTAGGATCTTCCAGTAGGGCATCTGCTGGGTTTCTACCCGTTCCTTTATTCTTTTCTGGTGTTGCCATGTCTCAGATCATATGATGAGTTATTTGGCCGTATGACAGAGATATGATCTCTGTTATAGATCTGAGTGCTGCTATTGGCCTACACTCACCTAATTCCGGCCAGGACTGAGTTGCCCTCACCATAGTATTCTCTATTCTACAGGTTCCATTTACAGGTCCACGTATGTGTGTATGATATTCGACAGTGAAGCTAGAACACAATTTAGAAGATGATGGCTCAAAATTTGAAGACAGAAGTTGCTGAGAGGCTTCTACATTGGGCTTATACCCAAGTTGGTTTGCGAGAACCTAGCTTCTGCTGAGCAGGACATGCTGATGAGATTTATGTTTAGCAAGTGATAGGTGTATCACTGAACAGTCAGAACATTGTATAAATACACTACTGATACCAGGAACATTCATACAAATTTATACTGATACCTAGAACATTCAGAGTGTGGTGTTAATATGGGGAATCTTTAAAACCAGTGACACTAGATCCATTAAGATTTCCCCAGTAACAGTGACAATAGGTTATAATTTTCTGATTAATAATCAGTTAAATAACAGAGGAAATTCATAGTGTAAATCAGATTGAAGACTCTCATTAGACAGTGTTTGTCATGGGTGTCCAAGCATCCTAGTGGTTCAAGAGACAACGGAGGAAGTCTTCACGTGACCGGAGGAGCATAACCTTTGTGAGGTTGCTTGTCTGGAATACATGGTGCTAGTGTGTTCTCAGCACAGTGATGAGAATGACTATACTCCTGAACACTGATCTGAGTCTATAGACACTTTAGAGTACACGTCACACATTCTACACCTTATATATACACACACACACACACACTTCTCCAACATATTTTTTTTTTAGCATATCCTTTACAGGACTTAGCTGTCAACACCAACATCTTTCAGCTGTATGTTGATCTCTTGGCAAGATTACGCTCAGTAGTTTGCCATTGCTTTCTGAGCGGCCGGCTCACATACCCCGTAAGTTATCGATGCGATTCGAACCACTGCTGATTTGAACCGTCATCACGTTACCGACGAGAGTATACGAGATTACGGAGAAAAGTCATAACCTCTAAGCCACGAAGCCGGCTCTCCTACATATACTATTTGCTTTAATAAATTTCGTGTTTTTATTTGTTGAAGCTAGAGTTGTCAAGTATGTTATGTTGGGGAAGAATGAGAGGGGGCATGATCCAGGAGTGAGTAAGAGTGAGAAGAAGGTGTCTTCAAATTGAGGGAGTGTTGTGGACGAAGTCTGCTGGATATCTCCAGGATATAGATATTGAATTAAAACAAATGTGGGTGTTGATTCCCCTCACTCCAGGGACGACACTAAAGTGGTAAAGAAGAACAAATTACTACGACATTCATTCTTTACACACGACAGTGCATATGGGTTGTGTCGTGCTTAGGGCACAAAACCAGACGAAGGTACCATAAATTATATATTATACAAAGTGTTGTCATGCGTCGGAGTGCACTAATTGATTAATTCGTGT
The DNA here is from genome assembly GCA_963921405.1 of Cepaea hortensis. Classification (NCBI taxonomy): domain Eukaryota; kingdom Metazoa; phylum Mollusca; class Gastropoda; order Stylommatophora; family Helicidae; genus Cepaea; species Cepaea hortensis. The sequence continues at coordinate 61,284,757 of OY992886.1, forward strand.
TTGGGTTATGCCGAACATGTTCTCTGCTGATAGACAGGCCTTTACATATAAAAGGTGCCTTCTATCATGAGATTAATTGTTAGCTTATACTCTTCTCTACATCTTTCTTCATCTCACTCATATTCATTCATTAGACATAATATTAATATGTGCATGTAAGATAAGTAATTATACTTATTTGATTTCCCAATGCTAACTTTAAATGTTTAACACCATTGGCATCACAATGAGATCTGAATCATTCATCAGACACAATCATATCTGTATGGATGACAATTAAGCATATGTATGTGCTTTACACAGAATACTTTCACAGATTCAACCACAATGACATTACAATAGAATCTTAATCATCCTCATTGTCAGTAGGCCTGTAGGCGACGGACAAGCACGACGATGAACCCGACTGGCAGCTGCTACGCAGTTGATGCCCAGTGGTCAGCATGACGCACGAAGCGCACGGGGATTAAACGCAGGGCTAACGAGAAACATCGGTGATTAGCTCAGACTGCTTCAGGACTTTGAGACAGGACGGACATGAGAGAAAATGTTGCGTGTATTCGTGTATTATTCTATGATCTATGTGAGAAAGCCTGTATGCTGAGTAGATTCTGTTTAGGGACTGAGTGAGTGCTTTGTTCTATGCATCTATGAACTTGTGTATTGCATATATGTACTTGTAATGACATTGTCGCTAATTGTGAGCGCAGCATTATATGAATGCCGTTGAGTTATGTGATTAAAGTGTTTCAGTTATGTTGCCGAGTGTCTGAGTACAATCATTCTTTGTGTATGATTGTTTTCACTCCTGTTAGAGAGATAGAGCCACTGTTAGTTTAAAGTAAGACCCTGACAAGGAGTGAATGTTGGGGTTCGTCCGGCTTTGAACAAATTACACTTGTAAGCTAGTGATTGAACATGGAGATTTCGTCCGTTTGAGAAATGAGCGAAATATGTGAGAGTTAGGGAGTGTTCACAAGTGTTAAAGAGGATTGTGAACTAACGACGATTGTAAGATAGGGTGTCAACGCAGTTGAACGTGAGAAAAAATTAAAAGACATATATACATTATTGATATGATATGTGATGGCTTGGAAAATAAATTGCTAAACGAATGAAAGCATGAGCGAGCAAGAGCAACAGTAGTCAGTAATTTACAGTTGTATTAAATTTCCAATAATCTGATAACTGATGACGAGACGACAATACATTTATACTTGACTGCATACAAACCTATAAACACTTAGTTGACATCGCATACACCACAGAGTCGAAAATATACAAATATTTTTCTCTCCCAAGTAAACAGGTTTGTCAGCTATAATTGTAGAAGTACTAAATTGATCTTCCCGGCTGTAAAAGTCCAAGCAACCCTTCTCTGGTGCAGTTACCAACAGACTTCCAAAGCTCCGAACCCCATCGGCACTTAAGTATTTTTTCCTTATATACTATTGTAGGGGGTCAGGCCTTATCTGCAAAATTTTTTTCCCACTATTGTATACTGGACATGTACTATATTTGATTGCATATTATAATTATTTTTGTATAAGACCAGTGTAACAAAATTGTGACAGTACCATGCCTACATTGCACGAATTTATTGAGTCTGGCCTAAAATTAGGTCTAACCGGAGACGAGTTGTCTAAGTGGAGTGAGACAAAATATGCAGAACATATCCAATTAGAAGAAAAAGCTAAAGATAGGGATTAAAGAGCTGCTGAAAGGGAACTAAGAAAGGCTGAGTTAGATGCTAAAAATAAACAAGCCGAGTTAGAGGCTAAGAAAGCAGAAACAGACACTGAACTAAGAAAAGCTGAAATAAACTCACAAAGTAAAAGAGAAGAACTTGAAATGCAGTTTAAACTTAAGCAGCTAGAAATCGAAAATTCTACCGACAGAGAATCTAGAAAAATAGAAATGAAAGAGAAAGAAAACCAATATAAGAAGTATCAAGGAATCGTTAAAAATTTCACTACTGGGGACTTTATTTCAGCATTTACTCAAAATATTGAAACAATAATGGAGCACTACCAAGTACCACCTACAGATTGGAACATAATTTATATGAGAAGTCAATCTGGGGAACCATTAAAAGTCATAGAAACCATCCCTAATGAGTTAAGAAAAGACTATCACTACATGAAAGCCAAAATCATGGCACATTTCTATTAGATGAAGCAGGTTATAGGGAACAGTTAGCTAAATTATATCCAAAAGCAATACAAACGTTCTCTGATTATACATCGCAAGTCCAAGACGTTTTCAGTAAATGGTTATCGTCAGCGAAAATTGACAACAATTTTGAACGTTTGAAACATCTAATATTGAGAGATAAGATCATATCATCGCTGTCACCACCTTTTTCACTGTTTTTACAAGAGTGTGAATGTGAGACTGTCCAGCAGATGGAGAAACGTGGATCGGATTATTTTACAGCCAATAAAGACTTTTTTGTAAATGTTCTCAAAGATACAGAATTTGTAGCAGCCGCTACATATGATAAATCGAAACAAACCAGTTTCAATAAACAAAAACCATTTAGACAATTTAACAACTGCCATTGTAAATACTGCAACTATAATCACAGTGAAAGTGAAATGTGTGATAATCAACCATGATACCTTACATATTTACAAAATAACATTGATAAGCAAGAGAGTGACCGAAAGAACTATAAACAATTGACTAAATGTTATCAGTTGCGTACGGCCACTGGCGTCATGCTTGTAAGGGAAAGCAAATGACAAAGAAAGCCAATGCTGCAATGTTCGATAATTCATCCTCTGAAGAAGGGCAAGAAGAAAATCAACATCCAGCTAATGCAGCAGAAATTATTGATGTATTCCAACTAGAGAAATGCCCAACCTGCAACCGCTTCCATTAGGATGGTTTATTAACATGTGGTCATTCCATGCCAATAGCAAATGAGGAAGCCAATCTAGTAATAGATTCAAAAGGGAAGCTAAACATCCATCAGGGCTATGTCAACAGCAAAATAGCCAGTGTTTTGAGAGATAGTGGTAGTACCCTTATTGGTTTAAGGAAAGACTTTATACAACCTGCAGATCACACAGGCAAATATGTAATATGTAGAACTTTTTCAGGAAATATTGAAAAATATCAACTTGCATGGGAATACATTCAAATACCGTTTTTGACAGGCAAGGTAAAATGCGCAGCATTGTTTAATCCATGTTGCGATATAATTATTGGGAACCTGTCTGAAGATAATGATATGCCACATGACCTTGTAACATCTTGCTTTGAAAATATTTTATCAAATAACGCAGTAACAAGATCAGTTGCAGAATTACAATCTCAGAGAAACCAAACTGAGACAGTAGAAAGGGTGAAACCCTACTATAACAGAGACGAAGACCAAGACGAGACAGCAGCAAACACAACCGTAGTAGACCACACAGACTTAGAAGATACAGACGAAATACCAGTCCTATCACTAAATACGACAGACACACTGCAAGACATCAAACTATCGCTCGATCTCTCTCAGACTGAGACAGACAACTGCAGGCAACTGTTACAAGACCATTTTCTCCAACCACCCAGGACAGACGGATCTAGTAGAACACCAGATCATACTGACAACTCAGGTACCAATAAAGTGCAGACATTATTCAATACCAATAAATTACAAAGACAAATTACATCAAGACAGCACCATCACTTGATCCTCTCAGTAATTGATTATGGATTAGGTCTGCTCACTGTCTCAGAGAGTCAGCTGGTGAAAATAGAGCGCATACAGAACAAAGCTATGCGAGTCATTCTGGGATGCACTAGAGACACCCCAGTAGTGTGTATGCCTTACATCCTTGGTCTGCCGACTGTTGCTGGTAGGCTCAAGGTGATGCAGATGAAGGCATATCTCAGAGTAGCTGCAGACACAGACCACCCCCACTGCATGAGACGCTGGACACAGTTAAGGGTCAGCCAATGATAAGAGGGAAATCATGGATGGCTCAGGCGGAGGATACGATCAGACAGGTGTGCCCCCTGGAGAACATTAGGCGTGGAGAGGAGTGGGTCAGAGTGCCAGTGGAGCAGTCAGACTTGTGCAGAGTTATAATCACATTAAGCCAGGAGTGCAGGGAGTGGCCAGCAGTGGCCACGGAAGTGGATATCCAGCAACTAATTCAGGACAATGCTCACTCGAGTGATGTAATTATCTACACAGATGGTTCGGTGTCAAGAGGTGAGAGAAGTGGCTGGGGGTTCATAGCCAAAGCTAATGGTCGATGTTTGGGGCAGGAGAGCCTAACATATGATACCACAACATCCAGCTTAAGAATGGAAGTGTAGGCAGTCACTGTGGCTCTCCGCTGGATGGAGAATACGACACACACACACATCGTGATTGTAACTGACTCAGAAAACATGCTGACGAGGGTGAGGACGGGCAGACATCGTGTGGAGTGGCTTGCTTCGCTTCGGAGGTCACGGGTGACAAGCATCGCCTGGATCTTTTCTCCGGGGCATGCCGGTGTGCTGGGAAATGAACAGGCGGACAGATTGGCTCGCTCTGCAGAACTTGGTGGAGTATTGATACATGACAAGGCAGACGTGGTTGCGGCCTTGTGGGAGCACGTGCACACCTCGGAGGAGCAAATGGATTACCATGGTCTGGCAAGAATGAGGCAACGAGGAGTGTCGAAGGGATCTGGCCGACGCTCAACGCTCAAAGGAAAGGTGAGACGGACTTATAATCAGATTGCTACTGGTACTATTAGTGTTGGAACTCTTCACTGGCGGCTGAGGATGGGGACGGAGCACGTATAGGAATGCACCGAATACTGTGATGTCGATTCCTAAATCAATCAATCAATCATTACATCAAGAAATCGTAGACCTTGAGAAAAACCAAATTATTAGAAGATCACAATCACAATATTGTTCTCCTGTCGTGATTGTTAGAAAAAGGACAATTCGATACGCCTATGCGTTGATTATCGGAAACTCAACGCAGTAACGCAATTAGATTCAGAACCAATGGCTAACTGTCAGGACATACTGATAGAAATGACAGATGCCAAATACTTCACAAAACTCGACGTAACAAAAAGGTACTGGCACATACTCATTACCGAGAACGCTATCCACTTGACAGCATTTGCAATACCTTGGGGTCTATACGAATGGTGTAAACTTCTATTTGGACTAGTCAATGTCCCAGCGACATATGTAAGAATGACAAGACTGTTACTGGCTGACATACCCAATATCATATCATATATGGACAACATCTGTGTACACACCAGGACAATGACAGAATACCTAGCGATGCTACGACATACTTTTGAACGCATCAGGCAACATGGCCTGACAGTAAAGCCAGCAAAAGTAGAAGTTGCCTATAATGAAATTACTTTTCTAGGCTACAAAATTTGTGATGGATATATTACCACTGATGACAATATTGTTTCGAGAATTCTAAAATTATCACTTCCTACGACTTAAAAGGAAGTAAGAAGTATGTTAGGATTGTTGAATTATTACAGAAGATTCATACCTAACTTCTCTAGATTGACATACATTTTTACACATCTGTCAACAAAAAACCAACCTAATAAAATTGTAAACAGAGAGGGCCTGAGACCTGCCTTTATAAATGTATTATCATATTTTTCTTCCAATCCCATATTAAAATTGCCAAATCTGGACATTCCTTTCAGATTGAGGACTGACGCGAGCACGATAGGTATAGCAGCATTTTTGTTACAAGCCTATGATGACATCTTACATCCAGTGTATTATGTAAGCCGCATGTTGTCACCAAGAGAACGCAGATGGTCTACACCAGAGTTGGAAGGCCTCACATTAATTTATTCTATTTCTAAATTATCTAAGTATTTGCTAGGTAAACATTTCATCGTTGAGACAGATAACAACCCATTAACTGTCATAACAAGAGGAACACCGATAAACCACAGAATCGCCAGATGGGCGTTACTACTGCAGAACTAAAGCTTCGAAATAAGACACACCAGCGGTACAGAAAATACGATTGCAGACCTACTCTCAAGATGTCCTCTCGATACGTCCAGCGACAGTTTAACGACGCCTGAGCGCAATGACTAATGCTGTTACCTGTGGCGCTCAGACAAGTATCACATTCCAGCAAACAATATTCAATTACATAAATAACGCTGTGAAAAGTTACTTCCTGTGATAGGGACTAAGTCCTGTGATTTATTCGAAATACATTTTTAACTAGTGAATATGGCGAATAAATGAACGACCAGAATGTGAAAGGACAGTGATTTTAAACCGTTATTATCATTATCACGAACAGCGTTAAAAGAACAGTACTACATACGTGTATAGACTTACCGTACTCCAGCTTTCGGTAATATCCAGTAGTACCAGCGCTTGTAATTACTAATGAGATAAGCGAAGTGAATTATTTGAACATTTTAACTTTGAAACAGACTGTGTTAAATAGACGACAGTAGAGGAATCCAAAGCATCCGGAACAGTGTAATCCAAACGTGTACTAACAAGAACAGTGTGTATTACTACAACGTGTGAACACATTAGTTATGTACTTCCGTTTCCTTGTCTAATTATTTTCTAAATTTATCAAAAATAGAAGACTATACCACAAATAGTCACGAATGAATGACCGAGTGAATAATTTTCGTGACACTAAAATTTACATATGATAAATGGAATGAAAGGATTTATATATTTGTGATGTAAGAATCATTGATTGATTAATTTTTTCTCAATGGAGCCAAGTATGCCACTATTGAAAATAAATATCAAACTATGACGCTTAGAATAGAAATAACAAATGTACTTTATTTTTTTGAAAGAATTTGAAAATTATCTCCCATAACGTTTGATGATCGTACCTAAAGGGAAACAATCTAACACGTCAAAAATTTAAGAATGCATATATTGTCTTTGTCATAGTAGCCAGAATGACTACAGGTCACCAGGTGACGTCAGCTATGCGTGGAATATAGTTACTAAGGTTGGTGGATCAGGATTGGATTATCCGACAATATCGGTTGGTTTCTAATTCTGAAATCATCTCATAAGGGAGATGATTTAGTGCCTAACATGCTCTTTTTTTCTTTTGTTGGGAGGTAGGGCGTCGCTGTTAACTACCAGTTTGGCTTAAGTCAATTTTTAACCAAGGTACTAATCCAACTAGGGGACAATACTTGATGAGAGTAGCCTCATGGCAGCACTGAAAGAAATATGTATCATGCATCATGACCAAGTAAATCTCAATGTATAAACATACCAGAGAGTCACCTAACAGGATAAACAGTTAGTCGATTCTGACTTATAAATATATTATTAACTTAAACCATGTATAAACACCCGTGATGAAAGGATATCCCTTTCATAAGAGGGGACGGCGGAGAGTGTAAGAATCTCCATCGCCATCGCCTGTAGGCGACGGACAAGCACGACGATGAACCCGACTGGCAGCTGCTACGCAGTTGATGCCCAGTGGTCAGCGTGACGCACGAAGCGCACGTTGACTAAAAGCAGGGCTAACGAGAAACATCGGTGATTAGCTCAGACTGCTTCAGGACTTCGAGACAGAACGGACATGAGAGAAAGTGTTGCGTGTATTCGTGTATTATTCTATGCTCTATGTGAGAAAGCCTGTATGCTGAGTAGATTCTGTTTAGGGACTGAGTGAGTGCTTTGTTCTATGCATCTATGAACTTATGTATTGCATATATGTACTTGTAATGGCATTGTCGCTAATTGTGAGCGCAGCATTATATTAAAGTGTTTCAGTAATGTTGCCGAGTGTCTGAGTACAATCATTCTTTGTGTATGATTGTTTTCACTCCTGTTAGAGAGCACGAGCCACTGTTAGTATAAAGTAAGACCCTGACACTCATCCTTCATCAAAAATTACAATATTTCCTGGATGATAATTAAGCATACTGATGTTGTTTTGTTATTTAAAAAAAAAAATAATGAAATCACACATGATTCACTACATGCTCTCATCAATTACATGGAATTAGGTGATTTTTAGGCATAATTATGAGAGTCACAAATTATGCTTCCTCATGTTAACAATAATGAAAATACACATGGATACCCACATGCTCTCATTGATTTATGTGATATACTCTATCCACATTCAATCATTATGAATCCTAACCATTCTTGCATGCCGGTTGACTAAGCATTATTATGTGGCACAAATATTAATTCCACATGTTCACAACAATGAAAATACATTTGATTAACCACATGGGTGCTTTAACCCAACACATACAATTATGATCCCTATAGAAATCTATTTACATCTCAGGTGCTCATGTACTTTTGTTACACATTACACTAATTTCTCTTACCAGTGTTGGCAAATATAAACTAGTTTCTTATTACTGAACTAAGTATTTTTTAGTTTTCTAAATCTTAAATTACTCTCCAACTCCTAAATTACTGCTGATTGAGCTTATTACTTAAGAATAAAATGTACAACTACGTCTAATGCTTACACATTAAATAATTTGTTTACTAGAAGAAACGAAAACTCACTGGGTTGTCATAATGTACAGTTTATCTATGACTATGATAACTGAATATATTATTTAGTTTCACTAAATTAATTTACTAAGAACTAACCACACGGCATTAACACATTGACTTACCAACGCTTCTCCTGGGGAAAAAGGCTCACAGACTACTAAACTAATATAAACTATACTAGCATTATTTACCTGCATTCTCTTGAATGGCAGTAAACACTGACACTGGTTTCAGGCTTCAGGACTCAGCTTTTTTCAACGTCGCTGTAGGCTTCTACTTCTGTTGTCTTTCACGAATGTAGTTTATCGTTGTTACTTTTTAGATGTTGCCAGCTGTCCGTCAATGTCTCCTACCTCGCGTCTTGGTTTTGTGTACAACAGGAAGATGTTTACTTGTGGGCCATCTTTTATATTCTTGATCCAGTCAGTTTTTTCCCGTATTCGCTCCGATTCGTGATCTGTGCGGTTTTCAATCTGGGCGGTGTCGTTTGACTCCTTTTCCCCCAAGTTGAAATCGTACCGTTGGTGATTGCAGTTTATGTTTTTGTACAATAGGATTGGATTTGAGGAGATCTTGACAGCTAGTAACGGCTTGTGAGACAGTATACGACAACTTTTATGAAAAGGACCATCTCATTAGCTGTAACACGTTGCCCCAATATGAATCCAGGAAACTGTATACGCGGAAAAGCCCTGGATATAGAAAGAAAAATCAAATTAATTAGTTTACGATTGGAAATAGATTTAAAAACAACGCTATAAAAGCCAAACCACACATATTTGCATATATCAACTCGGATTACATTCCTGTGGTTGTAAATGTACAAATCGAAATGTTGCTTTTTGGCCATCAAGAATGATGATGACCATTCAGTTCATCCAGTGGGGTTGAAAGTATGGAGCCGTAAGTTCTACGATGGCTGATAAGGCCTAATTTGGTTGGAAATATTTTTTTTGACAATATAACAGAATGCTTGAAATTCCAGGAGGAGGTGGTTCTTCTTTCCAGCCTTTTATTCACAGCTCTTGCAGTCCTGTTTGTTTCACAAGTGACTGCACCCTTGCGTAGTGATGCACGCCACGAATTTCGGTCTTTGGCAGCAGTCTCTCAAGTGGCATGATGAATTCCAAAAGCATTCAGTGAGATGTTCAGAGTGTCTTTAAAGCGTTTCCTCTGGCCGCCTTGGGAGCGTTTACCACAACGCAGCTCACAGTAAAAAGTTCGTTTAGGGAGCCTGTGATCTGGCATGCGAGTCAAGTGACCAGCCCAGGGAATCTGACTCTTCATTAGTAGAGTGTGGATACTGGGCATGGACACTCTTTCTAGGACTTCAGTGTCTGGGATCTTGTTTTGCCATTTAATCTTCAGTAACTTCCTAAGGCAGACTTTGTGGAAGTGGTTTAATTTCCTAGCGTGTCGCTGGTAAACGGTCCAGGCTTCACAAGCATATAGCAGTGTGGATAATACAACTGCTTTGTAGACTTTCAGCTGTGTTTGCAGGCTTATTCCATTTCTGTTCCATACATTCTTGTACAGTATGCCAAAGGCCGCGCTGGCCTTGGAGATTCTTGCATTCACTTCATCATCAATTGTGGCAGCTTGTGACACAGTGCTACCCGCGCCTGGTTTAACCAGCCTCTCACAGCTGTTGCCCGGGGGTGGCCGCTGTCGCATGCTGACAGCTACTAGGAGCCAGAGGCGTGAGCTGGGTGTCAGGCTTGGACCAGTGGGGGATGGGTCCTGAAAAGGACATGAGAGTGTATATTTCCACACACGCACACATACACAAGAAATAATTCAAAGTAAAATAGATAAAGTTAGTTAGTTAGTTAGTTAGTCGACAGATCATCCTCATTGCACATCGAACCATTCAGTCTATAAGTGCTCGGATCCCCTCCTCAGCAAATCCCGCAACGTGTAGCGGCTAACGATGCCAGTTCTGTGTTGGTTTATCAATCTTCTTTGGCTTCCTGCGTAATGTTCTTGTTTGGCCACCCCTCTTTTAATTTGCTGCTCTCGCAGTCTGGCCATTGTTGTAGATTCACAGTCATCACTTGGTTCTCGCAAAAGTCTTACTTCTCGTAGAGCATTCAGAATGTCGGCCTGGTCCATGGCGCGTCCGCCCTCCACAGTAGCCTCACCTGCGAGCTTGTCAGCCTGCTCATTTCCTTGTACTCCCGCATGCCCTGGCACGAAGATGAAATTAATCTTTGCCAGTCGAGACCGCTCCAGAGGCAGCAACCATTCTCTTCGGATCAACCCCTCCTCTATCCTCTTGATCATGTTCATTGAGTCGCTAAGGAAACAAGCCCTAGTGAATGTCTGTGTCTCGAGCCATGTTATTGCTTTACTTACTGCCATGACTTCCATGGTCAGGCTACTTGTGGTTTCAGTGAAAGCACCAGAGTCCTCCTTCACAATTCTCCCTCCGGCCCGAGCTGTAAAGGCCCATGAGCTTCTCACATGTCGGACGACTGACCCATCTGTGTAGATGACCGCGTCACCGTCTAGCGAATTCTCGAAAATCAACGCTTGTACTTCAGCCTCAACAGCAGCCGGATTTTCTTGTCTGCATTTTCTATCTAGTTGGATGCAAACTGAAAAGGATGTGCAGAAGTCTGTTGGCACTTGCACCCACTCCTCGCCAGGTTCTAAGTCCTCAAGTGAACACACCTGTTGAAGAATGTCTTCGGCTTGACCCATCCACGACCGTCCTCTTTTTAACCTGCTGCCCTTCACCTTCCTAATTTCACTATGCAGTGGATGTTGTGTGTTTGCGTTAATTCTGAGGTAGGCGCGTGCCCTGCAACCTTATATTCTCTCTTCAATGGTTGGAAAATCAAGAAGGTAGCGCATCGCCCTGCATGCTGTATCTCTTGTACATCCAAGAATAATGCGCATAGCTTCATTCTGTATCCTTTCCATCCTTTCTATCTGCTTATGGCTGAGAGTCAGGATTGCCATTGCATACTCCAAAACAGACATGACCAGCCCCTCGTACAGAAGACATAGATGTAGTAGTAAGATGAAGTAGTAAGAGAAATAGATAAAGTAGTACGATTGAGCATAGCTTACGATGGGTAGCGTTGTGATGTTCTGTTGTGGTAATTTGGTGTGTCCAGTGTGTGCCGCGTGGTTACACACCCGCTTCACACGCGTGATCCGGGACTGTTTCCGGATCCGGTCAGGGATATGCACTACTGACGAGCTCAAACGAGGGCGAAACTCGAGTATAGTGCTTCCATATTGACGTGGATAGGCCTTAGGTTCTTACCAGAATGCGATCGGCGTTGCCAGTAGTGGGTTGTGCTCAATATTTAAAAGTAGTAAGAGCCGAGGGAAAAAAAAATGGTTTACTTATATATAGAGGCATCTGAGAAGCCATAATTTGTTCAAGGATGTTGACTGAAAATATTGAGAAGCATATATATATATATATATATATATATATATATATATATATATATATATATATATATATATATATATATATATATATATATATATATATATATATATATGCATGCTTATAGAATACAACCAGTCTCTTGACAAAATAACAGTTAAATAACTAAATAAGTATACGCCGTCAGGATAAAGGATTAGATAGAAAAGATATCAGAATTATTATAACCTATGCTCGGGATAAGTGCTAAGAATTAATTAGAAAATAATTCTAATCACACATATAAATACAGGAAGAGTGCCGCAAGCATGTATGTTGTCTCCAAGCCTTTTCATCTTATGCGCAGAAAGCATTTGTCAACAATTTTGGAGAATTGGCTGGATTAAATATCAATTGCAAAATAAAAGATATAATGATGACACAGTGTTACTAGCAGAAAGTGAGCAGGAGTTAAAGACCTTGGGAAGGAGGTAAATCTGTGCAGTAGAGAATATAGATTAGATGTCAATATTCAAACAACAATAACTTGTTTTGTTTGTTAAAGTTAATTTTCTAATGTTTTACAAGAATATACTATGATAGATTATCAGCATAAAGCAAATTTAAACAGTATTGTTATACACCACAATTATGTTTTGTCTGTTTAGGTTTGGGCGTCGGCCAATGTTCTTCACTGGAGTACTCACACTATTGATCGCTGGCATTGTGGCGTCCTTCTCCCCAAACATGTTTGTTTTCTTGCCCATGTACTTCTTACAAGGCGCAGGGCACACTGGAGCATTCCTGGTTGCATTCACCCTGTGTAAGACATTTTGTTTGCATCGACAGTGCAATGACAGGTATGTGAATGGGTCTTGCCATGTAGACAGTCACAATGATGTATATCCATATATATCTTCGTTGGCAAAGCAAGACATCAAACGTCAACAGACACATGATTAAAATGACCAAGAGATGATGCGATGGAAAAGCGATGTTAAATGATAAGTGTGGTAAAACATGAGGAAGTTTGTATATTATTACAAATAAATAATGCACACACGCACATATATATTCATGGATCAAATAAATGGAATATGAGGAAAACGACCATTAACAAACTACACACGTCCCTTAATCGGTGCCTGCACACAATATAAGGACTAAAATGATATGACTGAATCATCAATGTGGTAAGCTGATAGGCTGGCAGGGAATGCATCTCTCTGAGGTAGATTACCTATGTACAAGGGAGAGGTGGTCGCACGCCTGTGGGACCAAGTGGAAAAAAGCTGTGGACAAGACTGAGCACCCGTATGTGGAGAGAATGATATGGCGGGAGATCTGCAGGGGCTCTTGAGGGATCTCAAAACTAAGAGGGAAGACCCTGCGAAAGGTCAATCAGATGGCAGTTAGAATCATTAGCAGGACGACTCTTCAGTGGCTGTAGAACGAGAGGACGGAGCGCGACAAGGAATGTCCTGAGTGCAGTGATGTTGTTTCTTAACTCAACTCAACTCACCTCAACTCATCAATGTGAAGCTCATGGAGAGATTTACACACACTCCGTAGAATTAAGAGGTGAAGAAAAGACGCTGGTGCTGAATATGGCATACGCTGAGATAGTCTGTGAATAGTATACCAAGAAGTTAGTGGTTTGGAATCCACAGGTGAAACGAAACAGAGGAAGACAAGACACACGGAGAAGCTTATTAAAGACAGACATGATTAATATGGGAAGGATATTCATAAAGCTTCATGGGACAGGAAAGGACAGGACTGCTTGCAGTGAGTTGGTTGAGGACCCATGCCTTAATGGGAGAAAAGGGGCGGAAGTAATAGAAAACACGCGTGTTCATGTGTTAGAATCCCAATAGAAGTGGAATTTAAAATATAAATAACTTGGGCTCCCATGTCGTCCGTTGTGGATGTTCATATCTTGTAAAATACCCGTTTTGTTCTTTCGCATGGCGCATTGAATTCTATAAATGTCTTGGGAAGTAAAGGTTGTTTATGTAACAATGACCGTATCACCCAGTCTTTTTCATTTTTATAATGATGTAGTATTTATTTTTAAAATACACTGTATAATTAATGTATCTTATATTATTGAGAAATTCCTTGAACTTACGATTGCGCACTATCATTTTCAATTTTTTATTAGCTGTTAGTTGACAATTTCTCTTGTCTGCCGGACGAAAGCCTATACAGAATATTGCTTTCTGGTTTGTATTTGTTTATACTGCAAAATTACTAACATGCATGTTGTTACACCGTGAGCCACACAAAACGCCACAGTTGCCTTGAAACGACTTTAATGAAAGTCTGGTTCCAGGAACACGAGGCCAGCACAGGTCATTAAAGTTATTTTGTTCATAAGTATGCACGAATTAGCGGAGGTGGAGAGGGATCTATGCAGATTATGATGAGAGTGACGTTTGCAAAGTATTTGTCCTTGATTGTGATGATGCTGATAATGATAATGATGATAATGATGAAACTTGCTAGATGAAATTGTAACTATGTGTGAATCAATTAACACTGTGAAACTTTTTAAAGAATGTCATATTCTGATTGTGGAAGCAGTGAATAAAATGTTTAAAAGGTATTTGTATCTCCTTTACAGAATGTTGCAATCACTCTCAGCATTTAGTCGCTGTTTATGATTTACTAGGCAATGTTAGTTCAATAGTTTGGCTTTAATTTATTTACGTCTGACGCGTATTACCTTCGAAATCAACGCACAACGGTCTGCATCCTGATTTCCAGCGGCAGATTTTGAACCATCGGCTCGGTATGTCAGGCTACTGTGAGGGTACTGTATGTCAGGCTACTGTGAGGGTACTGTATGTCAGGCTACTGTGAAACATAGTTTGACCATCCCCTAAGCCACAGCCAGAGAATAAAATGTCATTTAATAATATGAAGTAGTTTCACCACTAATTCAGTTCCAGCAATAATAAATGCACCCCGGACATTTCCTTAGATGTTCTTATCGCACCCGTAATAAATTCATCAGTGTACTACGACTAATTGTGGACAATTACACATCATGTTCATCATGTGATATGCCGAGTTGCGCAGGAGACCTTGCTTCCCCACAAACATCTGTTGTTGTGATACATTCAAACACTAACTGATTTCAGTGACATTTTGGTTAACTATTCACCATTTTTTTCCCCTGACTCTAATACAACTGGAAATTCAGCGGCAGAAGAGACAGAGGATGATAAAGGGGATTTATATTGTGTATTGTCAGCTGTTGCTGTGCCCTGTGCGACAGGCAATTATAAAAATTGGTTATAAGGAGACTTGCAGTTACGGCGTTCGTCTTTAATTTGAGAAAACTGTAAGAGTATCAACATGTGAATGTGTACAAATAAACTGACAGGATGTTATTCACTCCCACCTTTGTCTGGCAAGAATGCGACAGCGTGGAGTGACGAGGGGATCTGGCCGATGCTCGACGCTTAGAGGAAAGGCGAGACGCACATATAATCAGATTGCTACTGGTACTATTGTGGTTGGAACTCTTCGCTGGCTTCTGAGGATGGGGGCGGAGCGCTTATGGGAATGCCCAGAATGCTGTGATGTCGGTTCCTAAATCAATCAATCAATCAGTCAATCAATCTATTCACTCCCCTGATCCTGGGGTGGTGGATTGAACGTCTAGCATTCTCTTATAGAAGTGAAAATCCAAGAGGATCCATGAGCACGTTAAAATACATCTGCAGCTGGACATAAAAAGAATACCCTTTATAGGAGGTGGATGCCTTGGCTTCATTTCAAAACAGAAAGATAAACCCACAAATACGTATGCGTGTGCGCTTGCGTATATGTGTGTATGTGTCAGTAAAGGTAATCATTTACTTATCAAAGACCAATAACGAAACATAAGAAAGCCATGGTAACAATTGTTATAATCCTGTGTACATTCGTGCTTTGATGTATCTCAGTATGTTAACGCTTTTATTAATTACAGCTACAGAACTTGTCGGACCAAATTACCGGGTAGTTGCGGGGTTTGTAATTCAAATCTTCTCTGGAATTGGCTATGTATGTCTGGCTGGTATGGCATTCTTTATTCGAGAGTGGAGATATCTGGAACTCGCCATTACTCTACCAGCTGTGCTTTTTGGAGTGTATTGGTGGTCAGTTAAAACACGTCTCTATATCCATATGAATTTACACATGTGCCCTTTCTTAATGCTGTATGTGTGGTTGTAAACTTGTTTTTATTCGTTTGTGTTACGAGTAAGTTTGAAAACATTATCCACGGAACATATTTATTGTATTTTTCGATGGAAAATAGGTTTATAGACAACAATGTTATATATAGAATATGTCTCCCAATGTCTTATATACAACATGGTCATGTGCTCAAACTCCATTACAGTCAGGTCATATTGATGTGACCTCTAATGTTGACCCAGCCTTAATAAAAATTGGTTGCAGCATAATTTTCTGAGACGACAAGGAAGGGAACTGACCACTGCCAAGTAGTACTTCTATATATCTTTAACTGTTCTTCCTTGACAAAGCTTGGCTTCAATTGTATAGAACTATTCTTCTCAAAATAAAGAATTCAATTCGAACTCTGCAACTTAACTGATAAACCGTGATCAATGACACTGACATAGTTTTTCAATTTCTAGCCTAGGATGTATTTTCTGGCAACATCTTGTAAGACAAATGACCTGCAGGCAAAATCATACCATCACACAGTTCGTCATCCCTGCTCACAATGCCGTACTAACCATTACTAAAATTAAGAAAGACATGTCGCTTGTCATATCATATCGTCTACAGTTGCTTTTGTTCGTTGGCTTGAGCTCCAGCGCGAACTCCTGTATGTCGGATGAAGGCATCCTGTTGTCCAACATCAGTGTGATGTCATACAGGACTTGAGGTTTGCGTGAGTATCCGTTGTCCCATGTCTGGCTTATTGGTGTGCAGACTGGTGGTTCCTCGCCGTACAGGTAGACACTCTCCGACTTCGGAGGAATCGGCGATCCTTCTGACCTTAGCCAGGACCCCGAAGGGACCTGTTGCCCAGGACGCTCGACGAGGACGCGTCAATAGGTCTTGGCCAGTATATAACCCGGCCCTGGTGCCTTGGAAACACCTCTGCGTCCCATCGTCCACAGTTCATACTAATACTCCTAATTATACTATTTATATTTAAGAGAAACCTTTATATCTATTTACTCACGCCATTACTGTTCTTGCATGACCTTTTGCTGATTCTCCAACTGAAATGTCGGCCCATTATCTCTTATTCCTTCCTCTACTTCTGTCTGTATTCTGTGTCGGATCGCGTTCATTCCTCAATCTGTCTTTGTTTCTTCTTTCATCTTTCATTTCATCAAGTCCTCCAGAGGTTCAGTCATTTTCTGCATTCGTTTCTCAAAGATCTTGTCCTCTTGATAATAGTGTGCTTCTCCTTTCATCTTTCATTTCATCAAGTCCTCTAGATGTCCAGTCATTTTCTGCATTCGTTTCTCAAAGATCTTGTCCTCTTGATAATAGTGTGCCTTCCTTCTTTCATGGCTGTTCCCCGTCTGTCTCTCTATGACGTCCCGTTTCCAATATTTACCCGTGTGCGTTCACTGTCCGTGCCGCACTTGTACTTTCAGCTATTTTAAATCCCTATCTTTGCTGTGCGCCGCATGGCAACCACCACACCTTATACAAGCTTAACACTTGACACCCCAGCCTCACTATCTTCCATGTGACAGCCTCGTTCTTTATTTTTTTTTAAAACTATTTTTGTTAAAAAATACATATCAGTATTTATTAATTTAATAAGAGTCTACAGCCCTTTATATATAGTGGTTATCATTTCATGATGCTTAATGCTTTCTATCCCAAACAGCTATAACAATGAAGTTTACGACGCGGGATACAGTAACAACCAACCAAATAGCCAGCCAACCAGCTAATAAATCAACTAGCAATCTCTCTCGCAATTTTTGGCAACTTGTAATATTTTGCACGGCGATATTCTATTGGTCCAACTGAGTTTGTTGAAACATACCTTACGTACATTCTAGATCTGAGTAAACTACTGATAGGATCTTCATGTAGCATGTCCTTTGCAGGACGTCGCTCTCATTGTGGTACGATTAAAAACTCTCTAGGTGTGTTTCCATTAACTCCTGTCTGATGCACCTTCGTACCCAAGGAGTCTATAATGTCCTGTTTCCATCTTCGTGATGGAAGACCCTTACCCCTTCTTCCAGTAGCCATGCCTTCCAACAGAGTTCTTTTCAAGCCAATGTGCCTCTTAATATGGCCAGAGAATTTAAGTTTCCGAGACACAATTCTGTTTATGAGCCAGTTTTCTTCGATAATTAGATCGTGGGGAATGTTAGTTAGTTACTTGCGGTTCCAACTTCTCGGCAAAGAGTCGCCCCATTATGCTCCATTCCTATGCCAGTGAAAATCACACAAAATGCGCCTCACTGCCCCATATGAAAAGTGGAACAGACGCGAGTCTAAAAAAACCAACAGCCCGCACAGTTATACTATGCATAATGCCCCTGCCAGAATGCCAACACAAACGTCCGCCGCGAAAAAACTACAGTTCATTGTCTATGGCAGCGGCAGTCACTAGAAAACCAGCAGCTACACATTACTGCTTAAGGAGACCTAATTAGTTCAGCGACTTGCCAGCCGCCATTTTTCTGAACATGCAGTTCACGCTACAAACACCCGCGGACATATGCAAAAACACTCCACCGCATTCAGTGCCGCTTCACGCACTCAACTCGGTAGCAGGCTGTTGGAACCATGCACAACCAGCCCAACATTAGGAAAATGTGTAAGTAACCCATAGCAACAAGCATACACACTCCAGTGTCCTTAACAGCTTAACCGAATATCTTTCATGCTGGGGACCGGAAGTGAGATCGTGTGGAATGTCAGTATTCAGTACTGATATAATAGAGGATCTAAACATAAGTCACTTCTCGGAAGCGGATAAGTTGGAAATCTTTTCCTCACTATGGTTTTCTTGTATTTCAGGTTGTTACCGGAATCAATTCCATGGTTACTGTCGCGTGGTCGAAATAATGAAGCCGAGGTTATCCTGCTGAAAGCTGCCAAGCAGAACGGTGTAACTCTTCAACCAGACGTAATCCGTGCCATGAAGGAAGACGTTACACTGAAAGGAGAGAAAAAACAGTATTATTTTATAGACTGTCTGAGAACGTGGAACATGGCATTACTGTCCCTGAATGTCTGGTTTAATTGGTAATCTAACGGACACATGTTGTCTATTTTAGTATTACACATACAATATTGATTTGTATAAATGTGGGCTAGTTCGTTACGCTGACAATGGCCATAGTGCGGTCGGACAAGATGTCAGCTCTCATTGTTCTCTACGGGAGGGACAGATTGACCACCGAACCTTCCTGTCACTCAGGACTAAAATGAGATGGTGCTAATACCCCACAGCACGTTCCTGCTACTGGACTTGTATTTTGTGTGGTGTATAATAAACGTGTTTAACTGGACCTTAAAGGGAAGACAAGAATATGAACACTAAAATCTACCAGGCAGGACTAAGAAGCGACAAAGGATACCGCCCGTGTGTTACCGAAACCCTTAAGGGAAGCAGAGAATAGAAATCAACCATACAGGTCTTGAGAGGTGACATAGGAAGGTTGGGCTTGGGGCTGGCTTTCTCATCCTGCAGAACATCTTTGGCCACAAAATCCAGCCAATCACGAACAAGTCTCTGAGTTAGTTATCGTTAAAATTACTTTACAAATGAAATGAATGAAAACTCAAACTTGTAAATAAAAGTAAAGTAAAGGTCCGTTTTACACAACTTTTCCTGGTAATCATTTTAGGCTGGGCCAACCTCGGAACCCAGGTCAATCTCACCAATTCTGACCGAAGCGGATACGAACCCATGACCGTCGGGCCTGCAGGCGAGTGTAATCATACCCGTGCTGCAAATATTTATTGCAATTGTATTGTTTATGTCAGATAGACGCGGTATTTTAACAGCGAAAAACTGTTTATAAAGGTACCAAAACAAAACAATATTAAGAATGGAAACTACAACATACAATGGAAGATGAAACTAACAAAATATTATGAACGTCTATTGCAGGACGTTGTGATCAATCCCAACCAGAGTATGATTTACTAGGCAAAGATACATTCCGTAATTTACCACTGCTTTCTGGACGAGAGGTGCTTGCTTGCTTGCTTGCGTTCGCTGGCTATGAACTCCAGCGTGAAGTCCTGTATGTCGCATGAAGACATCCTGTTGTCCAACATCAGTGTGATGTCATACCAGACTGAGGTTTGCGTGAGTATCCGTTGTCCCATGTCTGGCTTATTGGTGTGCAGACTGGTGGTTCCTCACTGTGCAGGCAGATACTCTTCGACTTCGGAAGAATCAGCGATTCTACTACGTTAGCCAGGACCCCGAAGGGACCTGTTGCCCAGGACCCACGATTAGGACGTGTTAGTAGGTCTTGGCCAGTATAGAACCTGGCCCTGGTGCCTTGGAAACACCTCTGTGTTCCTGGAGGAGAGGTGAACGTTAAGTCTAACTGGCAGATGTAGGGAGTACCCCAGTATCCTGCCGCCAGGGAACAGAAAGTTAAGCTTCGTGGCGACGCTGACTCGTGAAGATGAAAATGGCAACCATAATTAACCATAATTAATAATAGAGAAGTGTAGAGAATTTAATGTATACTTATTCTCACTTTTTGTGGATCATTAAAAACCATTTGACTGTGTACAACACAAGAAACTTTGGGAAACCATGAGGAATTTGGGCTTTCCATCAGTAGTACAACTCATAAAAATGCCCTATCTATACCAACTAACAGCAGTTAGAATAGATGGCTTTATTTGTTAATATGTACGCCGAAAATATAATTAGAATTGTCAGAGATAATATAACGAAGGAGCAACATGATACCCTAAATATCGGTGGTCATGAAATGCCAGAGATTCTATATGCTGATGATACAGTGCTACTATACACATCAATTCAATAATTTCAAACCAAAAGAACAGTGAAACTCACAACTTATATCTTAACATAGAAAACAATGATAACAGATAAAACTAACACGGAGAAAGAAATTTAAGTTAATTGGAGGTGGTTGAAAATTTCGAATATCTTGAGTCATTAATTACCGACAATGGTGACAAAATGAAGGAAAGTAAAACACTAATATCTGTTGCTTTTCAGAAACTAAAACAACTGAATATATTGTGGAGTGGGACAGATAGAACTACAAAAATTAGATTTTTAAGAGCATGCATCTTTCCCATTGCAACAAACGCCTGTTAGACTTGGACACATACTAAACAAGCTGAACAACGCATAAATGCCTTTGAATATAAATGTTATCTTGGATACAGAAAAGAACAAATGCATCCATTCGACAAGAACTGAACACTGAAGAAGGTTGGCTACTAAAGACGATAAAACAAAGAAAAGTAAAATATTTTGGTCACTTGTAATGGCATGAAAGTTTGCAGAGAATAATCATGGTGGGGTAAATACCCGGGAAGAGAGGAAGAGGAAGGCCAAAGAGAAGATGGGTGCAAGATGTGGCAGATGATCTCCAGATGGGTGTATCGAATGCGGGGCATCTTGCGTATAAACGAAACGTTTTCCGGATGGTTGTTATGGGAGCGACATTCAATAGAGAGCATGATACTTAATTAATAAATGAATTGCACATACTGGGAATGAATAAGGCCAGATCATGAAAGCGAGTTTGATACAGAACAACACAGTAAATGTACAGTAAACGAGTATAGACACATAATGTTAAGAAACAATAAGAAACATTATTATGGCTAACTGCATTGATAATGTGCCATGCTATACATAGAATACTCAGTGGAAATCAGCCATAAAAGCACTCTAAACTAATACATATTTCTATGTCCTGTGTCAAACTTGCCCATGTTTTACTTGGGTTCATAAGTGAAGCAAACAGTAACTCTGTAACCTACCATGCATGCTGTAAGTGGCGACTACATATGGTTAGCATAAGATTGGCTACCTCTGCTATAGAAAACCTGAGCTGCAATCAGGAACAAGAATATAAAAGGCTTGATATGCGTAGGTTAAAAGCCAGGGCTTCATTGTGAGATAAAAGGGCAGCAGCAGCAACAGCAATAGAAGCTGAAGAAGATGTGAAGGCGTACAAAGAAGTAAGATAATAATAATAATAATAATAATAATAATACTAATAATAATAATACATAATATTAATAAAACGAAGAAGAAGAAGAAGAAGAAGAAGAAGAAGAAGAAGAAGAAGAAGAAGAAGAAGAAGAAGAAGAAGAAGAAGAAGAAGAAGAAGAAGAAGAAGAAGAAGAAGAAGAAGAAGAAGAAGAAGACGAAGATTATTTTAGTTGTATACTTTGGAGTGTTTGAAACAAAGTTGATGATACCATGTAATGTATACAATTACATTCGTTCACAGGTTGGTCAATTCATTTGTGTTCTACGGCATTACGTTAAATTCAGAAAATCTGTCAGGTAACCCGTACCTGAATTTTTTCCTGATCGGGATAGTCAACATCGTTGCTTGTGTTGTTTGCCTGCTTCTGGTGAATCGAACAGGGAGAAAACTATCACTGATCTCCTCCATGTGTCTCTCGGGTTTGGCCTGTATTGTGGCCAGTTTTTTTATCACCCAGGATGACCCAGGTAAAGATATTATTATATTTTAGTATTTCTTCTTCTTCTTCTTCTGCTGCTGCTGCTGCTGCTGCTGCTGCTGCTGCTGCTGCTTCTTCTTCTTCTTCTTCTTCTTCTTCTTCTTCTTCTTCTTCTTCTTCTTCTTCTTCTTCTTCTTCTTCTTCTTCTTCTTCTTCTTCTTCTTCTTTCTTCTTCTTCTTCTTCTTCTTCTTCTTCTTCTTCTTCTTCTTCTTCTTCTTCTTCTTCTTCTTCTTCTTCTTCTTCTTCTTCTTCTTCTTCTTCTTCTTCTTCTTCTTCTTCTTCTTCTTCTTCTTCTTCTTCTTGCAGAAGCGTTCATTCGGCGTGTTTTTCCCCCCAGACGTAGCTGTAGTGTGTCCGGTTAGACACCCTTGGGCCGAAGCACTTAGGTCAACACATCCAACTTTAGCGTGCATTTTCTACCATATTAGCATTCCTGGGGGACTCTCACTGTTGTTGTGCCGTCCACATCCTAGTTGGCCAAGTTAGAACGGTCGAAGACTTCACGGTCAGCCCTCAAGGGAAGGCAGGGGCAGTCCATGGGCATTTTCCGCCATCCAAGGAGGCTTCCATAATTGCAGAGCCGATACATAGCGCTCTGATGCTGGGTTTACCCAAGGAATCGCCACGTCCTGCTTTTAGTATTTAAAGCAGCGGTTCCCAAACATTTTCTCTAAGCTGGATTTTTAGAATTAATATGTGGTTGTGTATTTATTATTTATTTTCTGTTATTTCTGTTAGTGTCTGTATTCTTACAAAATATACCATGGACTGTCAAAGTCAATAACTCAGCAATTGTAACAGAGACCGAATTACAATGAAACTTATTATAACATGAAAAGAAATCAGTTAACATAATATGAGCTCGTAACAAGAAAAAAAATGGAATGCTTTCTTATAATTGATGGGAAAAGCGATCGGAAGTCAGAACGTGAAGATATTGATATAAAAATGGTAAATGTGGATCCTGTATAGGAAGATATCAGTGAAGATTTTAAAATAAAAATGGTTTGATCAGATCTTGTAGGGGAAGATATCAATGACGATTTTAAAACAAACATGGTTATATTAGTTCCCGTAAGGGAAGCTATCAATGAAGGTTTTAAAACAAACATGGTTATATTAGATCCTGTAGGGAAAGATATCAATGACGATTTAAAAACAAAAATGGTTAGATTGATTAGATCATGTAGAGACAGATTTCGTGGAACATTTGTAGCAATCAGGGAACATTGAGATCCTATGTAGAAAGATTTCAAAGAAGGTTTTGGACAGCCCAACAACATGGCATATTAGCGCTTGCACCGACACATAGTTCAAGAGAATGAGAATTGTGGAGCGGCACGATTAACCACAGTGTCGGCGTAAGCGCAGTGGCTAGCACAGATGCCTTCCATCCCAGTGGTTCCGTGTTCCGATACCATTCGAGGCTGACAGGTTCCCCGTTGACCTGAGCGGCCAGGTCTATCCAGCCTTCAATGGATACCTGCAATTTCCCTGGAAATTAAAGATGGCTGGCAGGATAGTGACCATATTTCCCTTCAAGTGACGATTAATCTTGAGATATGGGCCTAGTACCATATGCCCAAATAGCAGTGGTAGTGCAGTGGCTAGCACACTTGCTTGTTTGCCCGGCGGCCTTGTGTTCGAATCCCCATCGAAGCTGGAATTCCTCATATAGACAAAATTGCACTCGTGGTCCTACTTTGAGAGACGGACTGGCTGAAGTTGGGAAATTGTATTACTCATTGCACGTGTTTGAAATTTGTTGTACGAGTGGGCTTTAAATGAAAAAAAATGTGTGACAGAAATTGCAATAACCATACCATTGTCTTGTAACAGGTGAATATTGTTGTTAAGGATGTCAAGAGTGTTAAGCACGTGATATCACGGCGCAGACCAACAGAGTGACATCGTAAGGAAGTTTAAAGATGGCCGGCCCACTTTTTACATGCACCAAAGAGGAGCAGCGTGCTGTCATCCGTTTAAAAAAAAAAAAAAATAAGTGGAGGAGTGAAACAAAAAGAAATTCTTCAGCGAATAAAGGTCCGTTATGGTGATGCATGTTTGTCAGTCCAGCAAATGTATGAGTGGAGTTGGAAGTTTCACAACGGCGTGACTTCTGTGACAGACTGTTCACGACCCGGTCAGGCACACCGAGTAGTGACTCCAGAATCTATTTTTCTACAGAAATCCAATCATGATTTTATCGGCTGTGGATGACTTGCATTGAACTCAAGATAGTCCTAGGATATATATATATATATATATATATATATATATATATATATATATATATATATATATATATATATATATATATATATATATATATATATAT
The DNA here is from genome assembly GCA_963921405.1 of Cepaea hortensis. Taxonomy (NCBI): domain Eukaryota; kingdom Metazoa; phylum Mollusca; class Gastropoda; order Stylommatophora; family Helicidae; genus Cepaea; species Cepaea hortensis. The sequence goes on from OY992886.1 coordinate 61,309,723, forward strand.
ATATATATTTCATTCAGATTTAGGGTTTCCGTGAGTATCCGTTAACCTCTGGTCCTGTATGGCATCACACTGATGTTGGACAACAGGATGTCTTCATCCGGCATACAGGACTTCATATTGGATTTCACAGCCAGCGAACACAAGCAAGCATACTGATCTAAAAAGTGTCAAATAAACAGACATATACTCCAACAGATAACCATCATAATCGTCACTTCACACCAGAATAATTCAGTTTTCTTTGTTTATTCGTTTTAACTTCTGTTTTGTTAATTCTTTGACTGCACCACATCTCATTAGTCTGTGGTCATTTGTATCCATGTCAGTTGATATTCAGATATTCAGAACAAAACCAAAAGTATTGATCAGATGCATATGCAAACATTCTATCCACTTATTCAACAATAATAGATTTAAATTGCAACATTTTCTAATCTCATCCTCATCATGATCATCATCATGAATATCATGGTAATCATCATCACCGTCACATGTCTTGCCGATAAGCATGGTCGGTCATGGTTCGTTATCTTGCGCACTCACATGTCTTAAATCAGACCAGTGAGCGGTCGACTCATGGCTTATTAGGCATCTGTCAAGATGTTGGTCTGCCAGTTCTTTCCCCCTTGGCAGAGAACATACTGGTCGGTGATCACAACATGTCTACAAAGAGATCCTTTGCCTACAGTCGCGAATTTGTGACCATAATCAATAACTATCTGTCAGCTGCTCTCCAGCGCAATCTATCACCTGTTAACGTTGCTCCACGTTACGTTGAGTATGCCAGTGTGGGCTAAATGGGAATTCAACATTGCCAAAGGGTGTCCAGTAGACAAGTGGAGGGGAAGAGGTTCCTTACGTCTCCTTTGAATTGGGAACTCCTGTAAAAATTATGTTTATTATTTTTATTTTCTTTATTCAGCTATGAAGATCCTGGTGAAGGTGTTTGTTCTTCTAGGGAAGTTCTTCATCACGGCTTCATATTCTATCATCTATCTAATGGCAGCTGAACTGTTTCCTACTGTAGTCAGGTAAGACGAAAGTTGTCGGAAGTTAGTTGCATGCGGGGCTACATTACTTGTCATACTCGTCTTAGCAACGTCATTTCACTCATTTAGTCACGATGTAACGCTTATTTCTTACAATTGTACATGCAAGTAAAGCCAATCACCTCACCAGCCAACCGTCAGTTAGTTTGTTAGCTGGTTGGGTGATTGTCTGGTTAGCCGTTGCTTACTTGGTTGCGTGATTAATTGCTTAGTTATTTTATTTGACTGGTTGGTTAGTTTCTTGGCAGTGAGTCTTCTATGGAAGACAGAGCTTTAATTCTTAATTAGGTGCAGACTTCAAGAGCCCTGAAAAGGGCTTGATCTGTTGCAGTCAGGTTGGTGTAGAGACTAATCCTTCTCTGGCACAATGTACCATTTCACGGGGAGTATTGCAAAGCTCTCGGTTACATTCTTTACTTATTCTTGAAGACTTCTATACTCACACTGCAGAAACGTCGCCAGTGCATTACCTGTGCCTTTTAGAGAAGCAAAGAACAGTAACTATGTAAACTCCAGGCATGTTGTAAGAAACGACTAAGGGAGGTTGGTGTGGGACTGGAGACGGGGAGGGGGGGGGGGTGTATTTTGTTGAAGAAGCAACACTACAGTTTAACTACACATCACTACTAAATTGCTCCCTGTTATGTATTATCCTTTATTAATTTGGAGTAGTATCTCCATTTTGTGCAATATATATATCTAAATATTGACTAATGAACACTTCTATACACTTACACAATTTGAGGATACATTTTTAAGATATTAGATGTGGTTACAATGCAAGCCAAGACGTATTATTTGGATACAAAATAAAATTATTTGCTGATGAAATTTATTAATATGTAAGGCTCATGCCCGAAACGTTAATATATATAATCTTTGTACAGGAATATAGGCATGGGTGTGGCCTCTATGGCAGCTAGAATTGGTGGAATATTTGCCCCATTTGTACTCGAGTTAAAGGTCGTATGGGGGCCATGCCCATTGCTAGTTTTTGGAGCCCTTAGCATCATCGCCGGTTTGTTGGCACTGTTTTTGCCTGAGACTTCAAAGCAGCCACTGCCACAAACTTTAGAGGATGTAAAAGACAGGGGACACGGGTAAGTTTGTTTTCCTTACCTATGAATGAATGAACGTTTGTTTTCCTTGGTTATGATTGACGATGATATTGTCATAATAGTTTCATGTAATTCCGTCTTCACTTACAGGTTTGCCTGTCACATTGTTTCCTGGTTAGGAGCTCCAAGGTTATGATTTTCGCCTCACAAATATTGAAATATGCATGATTTATCTCGGTAGATCTTAGCTGTTGTAGTCTGTCTGAGGTTCTAGCCTTTACACTGCGTGAAGAAGGCTTGAACACAATCAATTTTGCCATAGACACAGAAAACTCTATCCCATAATAAATTTGAAAATATGTCTAACATATTGGCCTCCCATCATACACATATAATTTTAAGTCCAACATGATGGTCTCATAGCATATATTTGGAAATGTCAGTCAAATTGACCTCCCATCATTAACTAAGAAATATGAGTCAAAATCCAAGCATCCTATAATACACTTGAAAATATTTGTCCATTAACTGATAAAAACAAAGTTACTTGCATATCCTTTACAGGACGCTTGCAGTTAGCACAAGCGTTTTTACTGCTATTGATGTCTTTGCAAGTTTACGTTCAGTAGTTCGCCATTGCTTTCTGAACGACCTAAACCCATACCATTTCGTAAAAACCAGCGCAACGCTGTCTATTGCCAAATCGCACGCAGTGTGTTTCGAACGCGGGTATGTGGGATCACGAACCGCGTCTGTAATACCTACGCCACGGAGACAAGAATAAACTGACTACCAGTCGTTTTAACGTTCATATTGTCAGTTCAGTCAACATTCAGTCATTTATGAAGGATTCTTCTTCACCCTCTTGTGTCCTACCACGTTTGCTGTGAGGCGTCGTTGAGACGCAGCAGATGTAATTGTTTGTGTTTCGCTTGTCTTGTTGCTTGTACTAACGTCATATTCGATGTCTTCAATGTCTCAATTACTCCATCTAGTCAACTCTTTCTGAGTCGTCCCCTCGCTTTATATCCCGATGTTCTCACGCATAACGCTCTAGCCATTGGTTGATCTTGTTCATTTCAAACTAAATGTGCAAACCATTTAATTATTTGATATTGTATAGAGTCAGTAAAGGCATTATCCCTCCCTTTTTCTAAGGTTATTATTTGTCTCATTTAGCTTCACTTGCATCTGATTGGACATGATGTGATATGCAACTGTATATTTTGAAAATGGTAATAATCGAGCGTGGAAATGGCACATTTCGATCCCCCGTGGTGCTATGAGAAGAGAACTGTATAATGGAGACATACCATTATGAAAGAACCGGCTACATACTTTCTGACAACTATTGTTTTATAAGCGACAGTTTGGAACTGGATGCGTGTCCTCTTGTGAAAAAAAAACGAACTCTTAAAGGACAATTGCCAGTAAATGGGGTTGATATTTCTCGATGCAATGATGTCTATTGAAATGCTTATTTCGCGGTGTCCTAGCTATACATATTAAATACCGCCTTGTCGCCATCTATATTGTCAATGCAGTTTTGAAAACCGTGGCAGCATTTAACCCTTAATTTGTGAAGATAAGTGAAATCTCAGAGACATTCAAATAATGCATCAATTATTACGTCCTGTAAGAGTTAATAACTGTTTTCATATGAACAATCAATCATTCATGTGCCATGCCGAAAAGCGTGGGCGGTCATGACTCGCCATTTCACTCGATCACCAGCGTCGTGAATCAGCTCAGTGTTCCTGTCTCGTCCATGCCATGTGGCCAAGCCATCCTATATCTTCTACATTTCTGAAAATATTTTCACTGTATAGGGAAAAAAGATCTGGAGACATTACACATCCCTGCCTAACCACTCTCTTAAAAGGTTGATTTTGTCCCACTTCATTATCAATCCTTATGGCAGCTTGTTGTTTCCAATATATATTTTGTTATACGTTTAATGTCTTTCCCATCAATTTGTAGATCTGCAAGCATATCTACCATGTTGACATGTCTAACTCTATCAAAAGCCTTTGTGTTGTCAATAAAGCAAAGGTTTATATCCTTGTTTACTTCTATAGAACGTTCAATAACTGTTCGCAGCATATACACAGTTTCCTTCTACAAACCCACATTGTTCTTACCCTATTTCAAGTTGTATTTTCTTCCTCACTCTTTGCATGATAATTCGTAGCAAAATCGTTGTGATGTGACTCATTATACTAATTGTTCTATGTTGATCACATTCCAAGGATCCTGATTTCTTTGGGATTGCAATAAATACAGAGTTACATAATTCAGAAGGTATATCTTCAGTATCATATAATGTGTTCAGCAGTCTGGTGACTTGCTCTAGTCCAAATTCTTCTGAAGCTTTAATCATTTCTGTTGTGATGTTATCTGCACTGGAAGCCTTGCCAGCTTTCATATGCTTAAGAACATTTTGAACCTCTATCATCAAAATTTGCGGCCCTTCATTATTAAATCTAATATCATACTGTTCCTTTCTGTTATGCTTGCGTGCTTGTGTTCGTTGGCTTGAGCTCCAGCGCGAAGTCCTGTATGTCGGATGAAGGCATCCTGTTGTCCAGCATCAGTGTGATGTCATACAGGACCTGAGGTTTGCGTGAGTATCCGTTGTCCCTTGTCTGGCTTATTGGTGTGCAGACTGGTGGTTCCTCGCCGTACAGGCAGACACTCTCCGACTTCGGAGGCCTCTCTGTTATCATTATAAAGGGTTTTCACATAATCTGTCCATACATGTAGAATCTGATCTTTTTATATTATGATTTTGCCATCTTTAGTTTTTAGACAGCCTGTTGATATACTTGTTCTTTTATTAGTAAGTTCCTGAATTCTTTTGTGCACTAATTTGATATTTTGACTGTTGTCTTGTTTTTCAATGTCTAAGCACTTTTGCTCAAGCCATGCTTCTTTTGCCTCCTTACATACTATTCTGACTTGTCTGTGAATTTCTTCATATTTGGCAGAATTATTTTTGTTGAGTCTTCTTGTGTTTTCCATTAGTTGTAAAATTTCTTCTGTCATCCATTTCTTACGACCCACCTTTTTTAATTTTGAAATAGTTGTTTCTGCAGCCAAACCGATTGAATTCTTCCAACATTTCCCATTGATCATCCACATCCTGGAATAGGATCTCTAGATCAGACAATATATCAAATCTGTTCTGTACTTCTATGTTGAATTTGTTTTGTATTTCCTTGTCATTACTCAATGTACACAAATCATATTTAGTGTTTCCTGTTATATACTTGACTTTCTTCAACCTTATTCTCAGTGTTCCTGTAAGTAGTCTGTGGTCACTATAACAATCAGCACTGGGAACTGTTTTTGCTATTGTTAGTGCGTTTCTTAATCTTCTGCTAATCAAAATGTAGTCAGTTTGGTTTCTGATCCTGCTATCAGGACTCCTCCATGTCCATACTCTTCTAGGGTGTTGCTTAAACCAGGTGTTTCCTACAATCATTTCCTGTTCTTTTGCCCACACTACGAGTGTGTATCCTCTTTCATTTATCTCTCCTAAACCATAGTTTCCTACTGTGTATCTATTACCTTGATTTCCCACTTTTGCATTGCGTCTCAACAGCGTCTCCCCGAAGAATAACGCGACACTTCGTCGCCATTGTACCGGAAGTTCATATGAACACAGTAATACAAACATGCTTTGTGATTCATGCTTGCTGTATATTAATTATAATGAATTTATTTCCATACCAGATTGCGGTTTCTGAAAAAGGCCAAGCAAATTGAACTGACAGTTACGTAATCCTACCACCAACAGTATAGACACGGCATTCCAAATAAATTATACAATGGAGCGGTTGTTGAGTGTTTTAGTCAACTAAAATTGCTGTATATTTGTCAGTCAAGCATAAAATGATAATAATAATTTAAAAAGAAATATTGGAGATCGATTACTCAGTTCTGAGCTGCTCTCTGTCCGAAATAATACAGCTTTCCGTCATGTTTGTGTAATGATGTAAGTGTACGGTCGCCATGTCATCAGCATTTCAAAATTAGAGAGAAAAACAATTTATAAAATTAGATGGTAAAAGCATGAAGATCCCCTCCGATGCTCCAAGTATGATCTATACATAACGAACCTCACGGGCGCTCCATGTGTGATCTGTACATAAGGAACCTCACCAGTATCAAGTGTGATTTATATATAACTAGCTGACCCTGCCCGGCTTCGCCCAGACCCTGGTGGGGAGCATCTCATTTAATTCATATAAGTAGTCATATAAGTTCCCGTTCCCGTTACCGACTATCTGTCTGTCTGTCTTGGGTAAATGGAGGAGGGAGGAGGAAGAGGGAGATGGAGGAGGGAGGAGGAGGGCGGAGACAGGAGGAGTAGGGAGGAATAGGAGGGAGGAGGAGGGATTAGGAGAAGGAGGGGGAGGAGGAGGGAGGAGGAAGAGGGAGATGGAGGAGGGAGGAGGAGGGCGGAGACAGGAGGAGTAGGGAGGAATAGGAGGGAGGAGGAGGGATTAGGAGGAGGAGGGGGAGGAGGAGGGAGGAGGAGGAGGGAGGAGAAGGAGGAGGAGGATGAGGGAGGAGGAGGGAGCAGGAGGAGGGGAGGAGGGAGGGAGAAGAGGGAGGGAGGAGGAATGTGAAAGGGGGAGGAGGAGGAGAGGGAGGAGGGAGGAGGAAGGGGGAGAGAGGAGGAGGGAGTAGGAGAGGAAGGAGGGAGTAGAGGGAGAGAGGAAGGAGGGAGGAGGGAGGAGGAGGTGAAGAAGAGGGAGGGAGGAGGGAGGAGGGAGGAGGAGGGAGGGAGGAGGAGAGGGAGAAGGAGGGAGATAGAGGAGAAGGGAGGAGGAGGGAGGAGGAGGGAGGAGGGTGGAGGGAGGAGGTAGAGGGAGGAGGAGGAGGGAGGAGGAGGAAGGAGGAGGGGGAGGAGGAAGGAGGAGGAGGGAGGAAGAGGGAGAAGGAAGAGGGAGGAGGGAGAGGGAGGAGGAAGTGGAGGTGGGTGGAGGGAGGAGGTAGAGGGAGGAGGTAGAGGGAGGAGGAAGAGGAGGGAGAGGGAGGAAGAGGGAGGAGGAGGAAGCGGGAGGAGGAGGATGGAGGAGGGAGAGGGAGGAGGAGGAAGGAGGAGGAGGGAGGAGGCAGAGGGAGAAGGAGGAAGGAGGAGGAGGAAGGAGGGAAAGGAAGGAGGGAGGAGGAGGAGGGAGGAGGTAGAGGGAGGAGGAGGGAGGAGGAAAGAGGTAGGGGGAGGAGGAGGTAGAGGGTGGAGGAGGAGGAAGGAAGAGGGAGGAGTGAGAGGGAGGAGGAAGAGGAGGAGGGTAGAGGGAGGAGGTAGAGGGAGGAGGTAGAGGGAGGAGGAAGAGGAGGGAGAGGGAGGAAGAGGGAGGAGGAAGAAGCGGGAGGAGGAGGATGGAGGAGGGAGAGGGAGGAGGAGGAGGGAGGAGGAGGGGAGAGGAGGAGGGAGGAGGCAGAGGGAGAAGAAGGAAGGAGGAGGAGGAAGGAGGGAGAGGAAGGAGGGAGAATGAGGAGGGGAGGAAGGAAAGGGAGGTGGAAGAGGAGGAGGAGGGAGGAAGAAAGAGGTAGGGGGAGGAGGAGGTAAAGGGAGGAGGAGGAGGAAGGAAAGGGAGGAGGAAGAGGAGGAGAAGGGAGGAGGGAGGAGGAGGAGGTAGAGGGAGGAGGAGACAGGAGGAAGAAGAGTGAGGAGGAAGAAGGAGGAGGAAGAGGGAGGAGGAGGATGGAGGAGGAAGAGGAGGGAGAGGGATGAGGGGAAGAGGAAGAGGGTAGGAGGAGGAGGGGAGAGGAGGAGGAGGAGAAGGGAGGAGGAGGGAGGAGGTAGTAGGATGATTGATTGCCATCCCAACAGGTTAATATGTTATCGCGGACCTCAGAGAGAAGTGTCTATGTAGAAGACCATTTCCTGGACGTACGTATTTTGGGAGGGGGAGGAGGGAGGAGGGAGGAGGAGGAAGAAGAAAAATAAACTACGACAGTTGGCATCTCTGGAATGAAAGGAAGGCGTGTAGAAAATTTCATCTCAATCGGATGGGCCGTTCGCGAGCGCATAAAGGACATACATACAGACAGAGATACATAAATACATACAGAGATACATACATCCTAATTTATATATAAGATAATATAAGGAACCTCACCGATGCTCTATGTGTGATCTATACATAAAGAAGCTTACCGGTTCTAAGCGTGATCTGTACATAAGGAACCTCACTGATTCCAAGCATGATCTGTACATAAGGAACCCCACTGATTCCAAGTGTGATCTATGCATAAGGAACCCCACTGATTCCAAGTGTGATCTATACGTAAGGAACTCCATTGATTCCATGTGTGATCTATACATAAGGAACCTCACCGGTCCCAGATGTGATCTATACACAAGGAATCTCACAAGTGCTCCAACTGTGATCTATACATAAGGTTTTCTAGTGGTTCCAAGTGTGATCTGTACATTAGGGACCTCACCGGCGCTCTCGATGTGATCTATACACGATGATTCTTGCTGGTGCTCTAAGTGTGATCTATACTTAAAGATTGCCATAATAATACATAATAATAATCGCCATCTTGCTTCGAGTGTGATCTATACATAATGATCGCCTTCCTGCTCCTAGTGTAATTTATACATAAAGATCGCCACCGGTGCTCCGTGTGTGCAGTGGCAGAAGCAGACCGAGAGAAATTGTGCTTGCTTGTCAAAGACGATGGCAAGGAAGGATATCTTCAATGGAATTGTTCCAGAACACCAAGTACCGAGATCTGCGGAGAGATAAGAACGCTAATTTCACCATACAATGCACATGGTGATGATTATAATGATAATGGTGATACAGTCTTTTGCTTTTTTAAAGTGTCAAACAGTATCGCAGCAGATGCCTGTGAAATGTTTGATCGAGTTGCCAGAGGACCTAGTTTGTAGTGTTCTCTGGAGATATATCTTGAATAATAATTAACAAGATAAAGGATATGATTTAGCACGTTTTGTCTAGAGGTCACTCAAATGAGCTAATCATTCCCGCAATAGCCTTTTTTGGAGAACATTTTTCTTTTTGGCTCAAACCCCCACTGTGAGACCACTATGTATCTACACAGAAATTTATATAAGAAGAAAAAGGTTTCCCCTAAGACCCAAGGGAGATCTGGACTCTTCGCCTCTGTACAACTGAGGATCCATCTCTCTCATTATAATGTTGCCAGTGTGCTATTCGTCCGTCACATTTAGATCTACCTTATAGTTTTTGTCATTTTGTGACCTATATCAGTTCAATTAGTCTTTAGGACTTTAGGACTCATGTATTTGTAGACAAACAAACTTCAACAATAACGGTACATTACATCTGTTGGACAAGACATCTACATGACAGTTTCCTGCCAAAAGTGGGACATACATTCACAAGGAATTGTTTACACCACAATTGTACAAGATAGACATCATGTGATACTTGACAACATCTATACAGGACTTTTCACAATATGTATAACCAACCATAGCACTTAAGACAGTCACCAGAGACAACACTTGACAGCAACTGTACAAGAAATTCACTGGGGACATGTACTTAAAACTGATTCATTAAATACACAATTTATTGAGTTGGTGAGTAGAGTGGTGACCATTGCCTCATCTCCTGTCATGTCAACACTTCAATTATTGCATAGAAAATGCATAAAATATGTCACACATGCAGGTTGATAAACAAGATACAACACTTCTTATTTACTCCACCACCCAATAACTAATTCTCCGCTTCCTCCTCTCCAATATCTAACTACACCATCCCGTTACAGTATCGGTAACTATCATCATTTCCTGTCTCTTGGGAATTTAGGAAATCCTATCCATGGGCAACTCAAGGAAGAAACTACTGTTCTGGGTCTGTTGAATCCTTTTATCATCAGCATGGATGTTGGACTAGCTCCAGTTAGCAGCTTCCCCAGAATAAGCTTCATGGCAGATTCATTCCTCTTGAAGACAAGATTTGGTATGATGATATGGTACTGCATCTCACGGTTGATCAGGCTGTTAGTGAAGGCTGTCACTGGGTACTTCACTAATGACATACAGAATGTCCCATACATTGCAGCTACTCACTTAGCCAGATCAACTTCCCTACTGTTCAATCATTCTTCAAGAATCACTGTGTGAGCATCCGGCTGGATATTTTCTAAGTTTTGTCTTAGATAAACAAACACTCCAAGTTACCCCACAGTTCTCCATGAATGTAGTTCATAGAACAAGATTTGATGTTAGTCTCATTTGACCTTTTGACTGACTCAAAGATCACTGTCCAGTTCACCACATTTGTAGTGCTTCAGATTGTGTCATGCTCCCATTTATGCATTCAGCTGTTGAGCTGAGAGAAAACTCTTCTTGATATTCCCACATTTTGATAGGGAGTCACATCTGGATCTAGGACTTCTGTTTAGTTGTCCCAGATGATATATGGATGGCCTCTCCACCATACTGTTCTCTGTTGACATATAAAATGGCACAACATCTCTTTACATATGTTAAAAGATAATGTTAGTATACATCAACAGACACAGATTGGGGATGGGGAGGAAAAGGATGGGTGTGGTCCAAACACACCGCTCCTTGTTTGATGATGCAGTGTATTACACTCTGATGTACTGTGGTAATCACAAGACCATATGCTGAGACAGGGTAGCTTAACACAATTACAAGCATTTATGTGGTCTAAGTTCCACCATGTTTGAACCACAGTAGACCTGGGCACAAGGAGGACCAGACACAGTACAGCAATCATTGTGACATAGCAACATGGGACAGGCATTGTGAAGGGAAATGGAAAATAGGCATTTACAACTGCAATATGCAATATGTATTAACTAATGGCATTTACCCAATTAGCAGACCAGACATCCATTCCTATGGTTGTCATGTGGGTGCATGAATGTCCTATTCCATATACACTCACTCAGCAATGCCAGACCTCACCCCTTTTTCACCAGACTTGTCTCACATGTACATCATCATCATCATATGCTCTTTCCCCACTGAGTAATGTCCACAGTAGGTAACAGAAGCTCAATTGCATAGCAATGGTTCATATATGCACCAAGCACATATGGGAAAAACATGTTTAGTCCCTGTAAATTTGCATGAGCCATACATTATATTCAGCCAACTAAGACACAGGTTCACACACCTATGGTTCTCTTAGGAACTAGTTTATATGGACCGTCCAACAGTAGAGGTAACAGTGTAATACTTCAAAGAGAAATTGTAGTAATTCTCTTGAGCATGTAACCAGGCATCACATGGACTTAGCAATTCTGGCGTGCCACACACAACCTGTTTACATATGGATATTGAAGCATCTTTCCTTCCACTAGATGTGAGAGGCTATTTATTAAATCACCAACTCACTCACTCCATCATTCTCAGCTTTTTACCAAGGAACGTGTACATGTTTCATCACTCATTCCGATTCAGACTGCCATATGTTAACTCGCGAGAGCAAAGGTACAGTTGAGTTAAGAATGAGTCATCCTAGGCATGAAGAACGCACAAGGGGTTTGGGTTTGCGAATCTGCATGAGTGTGCCATACATTCATCAAGCATACGCAACCAGTCACATCAAGGGATTGATATGCATTTGGAGTATACAGCGTGAAAGACGTGTCAAGGTTGAAGATGCAGTGTTCAGAATTCTGGCGCACAGAAGTTAGGTTTTCCACTTTCACATTTTATTCATAAAATACTCATACATTCTCCTCATTCGTTTATCAGGCACAACTACAACATTAAAGTATGTTTTAAAGTGGTACCTGCTGTCCAGAGAACAATATATTATTGAATCTTTAAGGGCATTGTTGGGTCATCACATCACACTAGCGACCGCTCCTGGTGAAATTCCCGCTCCTACTAATTAGATTTTAAAATATGGCCCAGGAATAGCGTGGGCTCATTATCTATTAGCCAATCAAAAGACAAGTGCATACCGCCGCCTCCCCCAACTCGTTCTAGAACATTCGATCTAAGAATAGCCCTTATATTTGGGATGGTCCCCGTTAAGACTTAAAGTATCTTTATGAAATGTGTCGGACTGAGAATGGGGAATTCTGTTCCATCATGCTACAATGCAGAAGGATGTCCACGTAAATAAGCGCGCTCGCTCGCGCGCGGGCACACACACACACACACACACGCACGCACGCACGCACACGCACGCATACACGCGCACACACACACACACACACACACACACGCACACATACACAACTAACACAAATAAGTATCTTTGAAACAGATTATATAGACAGTGGAACACTTTAATACCATAATACAATATTATAAAAGTATAATATTATCACAAGCGCACACACGCGCGCGCACACACACACACACACGCACACACACACACGCACGCACACACACACACACACACACACAACTAACACAAATAAATATCTTTGAAACAGATTATATAGACAGTGGAACACTTTAATACCATAATATACAATATTATAAAAGTATAATATTATCATCATCACGAAGCAGAGCTGCCCTCTCATGACGGCCTGCGAAAATGGTCCACTATCCTTCACCAGTTCTCCTGCTTCTAGCATGTTCATGTAAAGAATGTCTACAATCTCCCGTGTCCATCGTAGAGCTGGTCGACCCTGCCTCGTCTTCCCAGAGTCATGTTCTCCATCACTGTTCTTTCTAAACCACCGCGACATTTAACATGTCCATAATATTTCAATTTCCGAGACAACATGCTGCTTATGTGCTTGTATTCATAACTTGTAGCATGCCGTATGTTATTATTCTTGGCCCACGATAGTCAAAATACTCTCTGATTATGCTAACGATAATTGCATCGAACATATTCATCTATATTGTTTAATAACAATTATGGAAATCGAATCACCCAGGGTGTTCTCCATTTAGAACAGTTCGAAATTTAGTGTTGTATGCATAATAAATAATTATATTAACTGCTGAATTGAACACTTCAAAGTGTTTTCCAAGACTATTCACCACCAGATAAAGTCTACTATACCTTCTACCAATGGCAAATTCCGGTTCCAAATTTGTTAAAACACTGACCAGGATCTTTGGTGTGTTACAGATAATATAAACCACAGAAATGAGAACCACTTGCTGCACTACACGCAATTCTTTGCCTTTCAGTTTATCAGAAGTCTTGTTGAGGTCAGCAGTGGTATTCTTTGAGTGTCCATGATTATTAGATTCACAGGTAATGATGTTGGATATGGTCGTGGATTGCCTGAATCTGGCTGATGCGCGCAGACTGTTGGCCATAACGATAATACAGGCAATGACAATGACCTCCGTAACTAACGGTAACGCCATATCCACTAGTGTCCAAACAACGACCTTGATTGACTCCCTGTAGGCAGACAGCCACAACGAGGGCCGGGAAGTGTTAGTCTTTAGATTAAATTTCATTCTCATAGACATATTTGCCAAGAGCGGTGTATAACTGGCCACGGAGAATACGGTAATTCCAGCCAGAATAATGACGGCTCTACTTCTGGTAAACGTGTGTTTAAACTGCAACGGTTTCACAATACACATACAACGAGCAACAGCGAGGTATGTCGTTGTTAGCATATTACTCACGTTGACCAAGACCATTATGTTAAAGAAGAACACTTTTATCCCAAAGAGTTCAATGGACCATTGCAGTTTGTATTTGATTTCCACTATATAGAAAGCCGTAGCTACTCCAAGACTGAATGAGATAATCAAATACGACAAGTCAAAGACGGCTAAAGCAAGGAACGAAATGATGACTCCGTCATTGAGTCCCATATTGATGAAAGTTTTGATGATGATAATGTTCGACACAACTCCTATTAGTGATAGTATTGTCCACACAACGGAGCATGACTCATTTACAATGAGATACTGTTCTTCTGTCATTAGTCCAATGTTTAACACTGATGTATTTTCCCCTATCGTCATTGTTGTTGACAATGCTGCCTGCTTTCAGTTTAAAATGGTATCTTCACAGTTTATTATCTTGGAGTAGCTGGTTCGCTTTTGATAAAAATATTTCCTTTTATATTTCTTTTGTTCCTCCTGTAGATTTTATCCATATTGATTGCAATACTGTTGTATTCAAAGTGTCATGGAAAGACTGAGTGATAATAATTAAGCAAATTTTCACCTGTATAAAAAACAAAACTCTGGTTAAAAAATATCTGCGCTAGTAGCTATTTTTGTTTTGGGTTGAATATCCCTTACAGGACTTTGCAGCTAACACCAGCATTTTTCAGCTGCTGTTGTTATCTAGGCAAGATTACGCTCAGTAGTTTACTATTGCTTTCTGAGCGACCGGCTCACATATCCCGACACTTATCAACGCGGTGAGAACCACTACCGATTCTCGCGCAGGTTAGTAGCTATAATTGTCGCTAATTATACTTAAATGTCAGAGACATTTTTAACATTGGCCTGGGCTCTCTGGTCGACCGAGACTAAAATGGGTAGCAGATCACGCAGTTCGTAATCCTACATACCCGCGTTCGAAACACATCTGCAGACGATTCGGCAGCAAACCGTCTCGCGTTGGGTTTCTACGAAATGGCATGGTTGTCGGTCGTTCAGAAATCAATGGCAAACTACTGAACGTAAATATGCCAAGAGATCAAAACAACGAAAAATGCTGGTGTTGACTGCTACGTCCGGTAAAGGATATGCAACTAACTTTTATTTTTTAAACTATGGCGAAGGGGTTACGAATGCAATTCGTAATCCCGCATTCTGCGTTAGAAAGACAGCTGCGTATTTGATTTTGAAGCAGACCGCCTCGCGTTGGTTTCTATAGAAAGTACGAGTGCCAGTAGTTAGGAAAGCAATGGCAAACTACTGAATGTAATATCGTAATCTTGCCAAGAAATCAAGAATAACCAAAATAAAAAATAAATAAATTAAAAACAATGCTGGGGTTGACTGTCATCTCCTGTAAAGGATATGCAACTAACTTAACTGGTGAATACAGAAGTTCTCGGACTCAAAACGTGCTGGTGGGCAAGGGAATTTAGTATAATCTGGTCCATGTGAACAAGTAGGAATTAATAATAATAATACACAGTAAATGACTCATTTTCACGCCTTGAGGCGAATTGATCTATGGTGACAGATGCATAATTTTATAAACTACCCTACAGGTAGTGGGTGATATGGTCAGTATCACGTCCGCAGCTTTTATTCCCCAAGATATTTCCTGGTACCCATTTTAGGCTGGGTAACTTTGGAGCCCAGATCAGTTTTAATATTTCGAATTCGCCCTGATGAGGATCGAACCTGTGACCACCGGGCCCACAGACGAGCGTCTAGCCACTAGACTACTGCGGCTCCAGATATAAATTAGCATATACTTTTCTGTACAGTGAACATATTTTGAGAAATATAGAAGATATGCAAGAAATCAAGATTGGGGGACGATACATTAATAACATTAGAGATGCAGATGATACAGTCTTGATTGCAGACAATGAACAGGACCTGCGAAATATAGAAATGTGGTTGTTGCACACAGTGAACAACTAGGGTTAGAACTGAATAGTAAGAAGACACAGATTATGGTCGTCACTGGGAAGAAGGAAATACCACAGTGTGATATACGAGTAAATAGGCATATTCTTAAGCAAGTGAATCGATACAGTTATCTCGGCACAGTCATAACATCTGATGGGAGATGCCTTGAAGAGATTAGAACAAGAATTGCCATGGCGAAGGTAACCTTTTGCAAGATGAAAAACATACTAACCAATAAAATTATGATAAATTGACACGAGAAAAAGAGTGTTGAAGTGCTACATAGAACCTATACTTTTGTATGGATGCGAAGCGTGGACAATGGGCAGTCAGGCTGAGAGGCAGCTGATGGCTGTAGAAGTCTAGTTTCTGAGGAAAATGCAAAGAATGCCATGGACAGACAGAAAAACTAATGAACAAGTCCTTCAAGAAACAAATGAAGATCGTAAACTGATTAGATTTATTAGACGTAGACAGTCAAAATCTTTTGGGCATGTTATGAGAAGAAATGACTTGGAGAACTTAGTGACGACTGGCAAGATCGAAGGGAGGAGACCAAGGGGAAGACCGAGAAGTAACTACCTGGATGGCTTGGCCACGTGGCATGGTCGAGACAGGAACACGGTTGTGATCAACGACTCTGGTGATTATTCTATATCCAAAACGTCTCATGGCGTGAAAAGGGTCCTTAACCAATTGCTTATAGCTAAGAGACCGTGTTTCCATGTGATCTTGGATCTGTTGAAGGTATACGACTAAACATACATTAACTCTTCATCGGACGAATGATCTGGTTAGCACCACGCTAGTCGTCCTACCTCTCAAAACATTTTACCGTATCCCAGATCCAGGTGATGAGTCTCGTTTGACAACATAGGTATTCCTGCCTCAACGGTGGATGTGAAGTTAGTACTAACCGGTAGGTAGGATAGTAAACTACCTACTGCGTCATGAAGGATACACTTTACACGAGGTGTTTGAAGTAAATAACTAGGTATTGTGTGCATTAACAGAAATATACCATCAATATTTACCCAAAGAAACGCCAACCCAAGCAGGACGCAGGGTGGCAGCTTCAACATAAAACTAAGCATTCTTTTTACGAACAGAATGTTTGTTGATGTTTTGTTATGTGGGGGAGTTGGGCTGTGGTTGTTAGACTATTGGGGTCTAGTTTTTAGATTACAGGGATGTGGTTGTTAGACTATGGGGATGTGGTTGTTAGACTATGGAGATGTCGTTGTTAGACTGTGGGGGTGTGGTTGTTTGAGTATGGGAATGTGGTTGTTAGACTATGGGGATGTAGTTGTTAGACTATGGGGATGTGGTTGTTAGACTATGGGGATGTAGTTGTTAGAGAATGGGGATGTGGTTGTTAGACTATGGGGATGTAGTTGTTAGACTATGGGGATGCAATTGTTAAACTATAGGGATGTAGTTGTTAAACTATGAGGATGTAGTTGTTAGAGAATGGGGATGTGGTTGTTAGACTATGGGGATGTAGTTGCTAGACTATGGGGATGTAATTGTTAGACTATGGGGATGTCGTTGTTAGACTATGGGGATGTAGTTTTTAGAGAATGGGGATGTGGTTGTTAGACTACAGGGATGTAGTTGCTAGACTATGGGGATGTAATTGTTAGAGAATGGGGATGTCGTTGTTAGACTATGGGGATGTAGTTGTTAGAGAATGGGGATGTGGTTGTTAGACTACAGGGATGTAGTTGCTAGACTATGGGGATGTAGTTGTTAGAGAATGGGGATGTGGTTGTTAGACTATGGGGATGTAGTTGTTAGAGAATGGGGATGAGGTTGTTAGACTATGGGGATGTAGTTGTTAGACTGTGGGGTGTGGTTGTTAGACTATGGGGATGTGGTTGTTTGACCATGGGGATGAGGTTGTTAGACTATGGGGATGTAGTTGTTAGACTATGGGGATGTGGTTGTTTGACTATGGGGATGTGGTTGTTTGACTATGGGGATGTGGTTGTTAGACTATGGGGATGTCGTTGTTAGACTATGGGATGTAGTTGTTAGAGAATGGGGATGTAGTTGTTAGAGAATGGGGAAGTAGTTGTTAGGCTATGGGGAACTAGTTGTTAGATTATGGGGAAGTAGTTGTTAGACTATGGGGATGTTGCTGTTAGACTATGGGGTTTTAGTTGTTAGGATGTGGGGATATAGTTGTTAGAATATGAAAGATATCTGAGAAGTTCTTGTGAATTTCTTTATATAATAAGAAGATAGTAAAGATATGAAACAAGTGTTGTAACTGGAAAAAGTAACATCTCACTTAAACTAAATACTCTTTGGCGTATCATATTTACTAAAGACAATAAATAAACTATATTAACAAGCAGAACAGTTGAAAGGTTAACAAAAAGTTGAAAAATAAAATATAGGTTAGACAGACGTGCACAAACGTGATACATGTGACCAATACAACTCGATAAACACTATAAAAAATGTTTAAATTAAATGCAGTAAATTACTACTTACTGTGATAGGTAAATTGACGGTTTATAGCTAAGTATGCGTAAAGTGAACATTGAATTATGGATAGCTTGGTGCAAACGATTACTGTTAGTTTTCTCGTTTATCAGGCGTCCTCAAATTGCCAGCAATCATGTCAGCCTACATTTAATATGAATGAAAATATTATTAATGTAAATTTAATTTTCAGTCATTTTACCAACAAAGACACATTTATCTTGAGGCAATTTTTGGAAAGCACTCAAAATCCTGCAAATTTTAACAATTATTTTATTACTGACGTTTAAGTTTAATTTTATTGCCATTTACACATCCAATCAATGTCTTTTTTGTCGTTGTCAGGCGTTTTAGAACAACATCCCATATCGCACAAATTCTAAATTATTTAATGGCATTATAGAAGGTGTCAAAATAGTAAGAATCGATTCTGCCAAGGATATATTGCACAATAATAGACGCAGTTTTAGGTCAAGATCGAAAACTTCAAATTTCCCCTAAACTTAACGTCAGATATGGAAAATAAGTCATCATTAACATGGATATAGATAATAGATGGGACGATATTTATGTACAGATGATGTTGGCCTATGAAGTCACAATGCAAGCAGTGACTGGATGGGCCAGCACCGTCTTTACATGGAAAAACCGCAGACGTTTTGAAAACAATGAGATCATTGGAGAGGCCATGGACAACCTCATGGTCTCATGCCTAGGGAATACAGCGATGGGTATCTACCACTGCGGAATGATGTTTCCATCATGACAACCCTTTGAACAATCATGGGTTCATTTGAATTTTATTTTTATTCAATTACAAAAGATGGCGGGAAGACGCCAAATCGGGTTGTTGTCGAGTTTCATCTACTTATGCTTACACATACTTGTGGGTGGGTTGTGTAAAGGTTATGACGTTGTGCTGACAATAGCATGAGCGCGGTCAGATTAGATTTCGGAGTCAGTCGTCGTCGTCCGTTACGGGATGGAAAGACCGGCCATCTATTACTACATGTACTCAAACCTACACAATGTAATGGTACTAACACTTCACATCCCCACGACCTGTTCCAGCTACGGGAATTGTTATTTTGTTTGTGTTTTGTATTTTTACAGTATCATAGTTTGATGGCGAAATGACATTCACGAATGTTGCTCTGGATGTCTTTGTCATACATACTTAAGTATTGTTATAATCGTGATAACAATCTCACACAATTCGGTTATTGCTGTCAGCTACCGAAAACAACATGATCACCAGAGCAAGGAGTCTTTTGTGTGTGTTCCTTATTACCATTATAAAGTGATTTTAAGTACGTTTCATCATGCTCTCATTAACGTTAGATGGTTTTTATTGTGTATATAAGTGCATATTTCGGTACTTTTTAGTATTATATCATATGTAAGCAATTGTAGACTATCTTTTGAATATTTATGTTATGTTATGATCATTTTAATCTAATTTGATGATATGTTTCTATCTACTCAAATATTGTGAACATTACATGTCAAGTGTAAATGATTTTCTAACCTACTAAGAAATGGTGCTGTCTGCAACATTTTAGTACAGCTGGCGAGATGTTAGTTTACGATGTGTGAGAAGTAGCGTTATTGCGCTGAACAGCGTTTTCATGTGCAACAGCTCTGCAGCACATCACACTACAAGAAGTATTACTGGAAATCCTGCACCAAGGATCCGGCACAATTGAAATAACAATCTCTTACAAGCCTCATTGAGAAGTAATAGACGCTTTAAATTGGATAAGATGTCGTATTGTCGACAATAAGATATAGATTGCCATTGATGGAACTACAGAATTGAACGAAACTACACAGCTAATGCCCTCGTTAGGATTGTACTAGGGAAAGTAATTAAATAACAGCAATTTTATTATAAAGTGTATGGGTAGCATGGACAACGGGAAATCTGATTTTCGGGACATAAACTGGCGCCTAAACAATACCTCATGTTGGGTTCTTGAAGACCGAACAGTTTGCCCATACGCAATATAGATTACATAATGGCTTCCCCACTATCGACTTCAACCGTGGAAGAACAACGAGGCGTTATTCGGTTTTTGTTTTTTGTTTTTTTAAGGTGATGGAAGGTCATCAGGAATCAACTGGGTCCGTCATGATATCCATCTTATATATCATCTGGTATATCAAGTGTCCTATATTGGTACATTTCCAGGAAATAGGTGACACTGCGACTAATGCGCGATACAGTGACATGCCAGTGAACAAATTCAAAGCCCGCAGTTACGACTGAAACCCAGACGACTTCTCTCAAAAGTAGTATTCTTGATACACGACAACGCCCGTCTGCATACTTCTGTGCAGACAATGGATACACTACGTGCTCTGAAATTTGAGTTTTTGAAACGTACAGCATACAGTCGAGACTTGGCTCCATCGGACGTTCACTTGTTTGGACCATTGGAAGAACATTTGCGGGGTCAGAGATTTGCAGATGACAACACGGTAATGGATTCTGTGTGAAATTAAGGTTTAAGGCCACACTCAAAATCTGTTCAGTAGAAGGCATTCAGTAAACTAGTGAACAGGTGGACCAGTGTGTTTCCATGCAGGGGGTCTATGTTAAGAAATAACACACACAAAATTGCTGATTCACACTTTTGTAAAAGAAATTATATGTAAAATGCGTTACTTAATGACTTCCTGTGATAATATCTTGTAACACCTGCCTCTCTCAATACTTATTGGTTTCTTTGTACCTCTGTCCACTATATTCTGAACACCTCTGTCAAAAACCACCGCTGCCTCAATTTTTTTCTCCATTGTTCATCACTTTTAGAAGACCAGGCCACACAAAGTGTTTCAGAGATCGGACTGTTATTACATATGACATGTCTGTTTATCATGTGGTAGCTTATTCTTGTAGAATTATTGAATATGACGATTCTTGACCTGTTCTCTGGTCATCTCTGAGAAACCTCACAAGCACGAGAAACAATATCTGCCTGTAATGTATAATTTCTAGGATTTGAATTCAGAGACGTTTCAATGTTTATACTGAAGTCTATGCATAATACATGCCTGCATTGTTCAATTTTGTTTCATATGTATATTAGCCGACTGTTTCAGGATCGCTATAAGCAAACAAGATAAGCACAGTGTATCTGCTCAATGTCGTAATGACCGCAATTATGATTTTGGTGTAGTATACTCTTAGCGTATTATTTTCATTTATTATGTTATTTGTCACGAGATCATGAAGTTTACCTACCTGTTATCTCGTATAATAATAATATTCACTGGTTCAATCTTGTTGCGTCTTTCTTGTACTTAAGGTTGAGCACAAATATGTATTCATCAGTACAATGAAATATCAGAGTGTCAAGACTGAAACATGTAATAATGTTCCCTGCTTAAGTGTTGGGGAAAGATTTTGCAACATCCACAGCTGCGAGTGAGAGTGAGCATATAATATAAGTATAGGACCTGTGTATACGCCTAAGGGAGTAATGGGCACGAGGGTCTAGAAGACCCATAATTTTATAGACCAGTCCTAGAAGTAAGAACTGGGAAAGAAAGGAATGGTCCCTAGCTGTCCCAGAGTAAAAACCATAGTAATACGGAGAGAAGGAAAGCGTGAGTGATGGACATTTTCGAAAACATGCAGGAGAAGATATTTGGCCACATCCTCAGAAGCGAAAGGAAATCGTGTCATTGATTCCGACAGCTACGGGAGTGGTTCTTTATGTATTGTAAGAAATAGCACGGCACCCATGGTTACCTTTCACACTGTGCTAGCCCATATTTGTATAGACTACTCGACACTTAAGGGGCGATGTTGTCAATATCAAGCCGGTCACCTTTACTTTACAAAACATGTTGTGGTACCCATTTTATTCTGGGTCATCCTGGAAGCCCGCGTCAATCTCAAGACTCCACCTTTATATGAATTTATTTGCATGTATACTTGGCCGGTAGACATGTTTGAGGCATCCTGACAGTTACAGTCACAATGAATAAACTATGTCACTTAGTAGGATAAGCGCGATTCTTGGCTTATTTCTATATTGTCAGACTGATAAGGAGGATGGGAATGTCCTCGAAAGGCAGATCATGTTTTCATTGCCAATAATACGCTAGAATATTCGTTTACTTTTACTTATAGCGTGTTTCTGGATAATTATGACAACAAAAATGTGACGTACAGTTACTAATATTTGCTATAAATTAAACATTTATTTATGACTGAGATCAATAATAACAAAAATATCCGTTACAATTCATCATCAGTGAGTGCCTTCACAGAAGTTGAAGGTCTGTTCTAATGCGTTCGCGGCATCTTCTGTCTTCTGTCTTCAAGTTGTACCCATATTAATATATTTACAGTACATCACTTTGTCTTTTCTACCCACATATGATGTTTTTTTTTGGCCCTCGCTCGCTTTGAACTCAGCGTAGTCCGCACAGACGCTATTTATAGTAGTGATGGACTGAATTTTGCATGTGGATGTAATATTGTCTTCCATTCCACCACTTGGAAAGGACCGCCAATAATGACAGAAGAAGCAGAAGAAACGCACGAGTAAAGGTACATCCTCGTAGATAGGAGACCATTATAAACGAACAAATTAAAGCGGTTGGTGAATTGAGTATAGAAATAATAACTAAATTGTTGAATGGCATCTACAGTATGAACCTGATGATCTCTGGTAATTGTCATAGATCTACCGAAGATATATGGTGCAATGGGTTGTTGAGAACATCGCACATTTAGTTTAATGAACCAAGGGACTAAACTACAACAATGGCCAGACTGCGAGAGCAGCAAATTAAAAGAGGGGTGGCCAAACAAGAACACTACGCAGGAAGCCAAAGAAGATTGATAAACCAACACAGAACTGGCGTCGTTAGCCGCTACACGCTGCGGGATTTGCTGAGGAGGGGATCCGAGCACTTATAGACTGGATGGTTCGATGTGCAACGAGGATGATCTGTCGACTAACTAACTAACTAACTAACTTATAATGAGAAGAATAAGAAATAAAACATAAACCATAAATTGGGGGTGAGCACTGTGGATTTGTGGAAGGTAAAGGCACGAACAACGCCATACACATCTTGAGAACATTAACAGAAAGAATCATTGAAATGAAAAGACATAAATTTGTGTTTTATTGACTACACTAAAGGATTTGATAAGGTGAAACGTGAATAAATAGTTATAATGTTGGAAGATTTAATCATCGTTGATAAAGATTTGAGATTAATAAAGAACATATATTGGCAACAAAGAGCGGTTATAAGCATTGGACAACCAAATTGAAACTTTCAACACATTAAACAAGGTATTAGATAATGTTGTGTACTATCACACAATCAGCTTGTACATCGAAATGATAGTGAGGTCCACATCAAGACAAGCTAGGAATATCAGTTGATAAGCATAATGCAAACAGCCTGCGTTATGCTGATGACATGGTTCTTGTCCCTGAAATAGACCGCGTGCCTTGCTATGTGGCATTGGCGTTCATGTCTTTCCCCAGATCTCAGGTCCTGGCGTTCTTTATCAATTCTAAAAGCACATAAAAAAATTAACCTGTTCTTCCAGGTCGATCCAACCTAAGAAGATATCAGGAGAAATCTTGGGAAATAACGACGACGTGTTATTGACTACATCATACCGCAAGTGCTGACTGGTCATTACAAATGTGGGTTTAGGGCCCTATATCCAATACGGTCTCCGTGGCTAAGAGCTTACGAACGCGGTTTGCGAGCTCGTATACCCGGGTTAGAAACACAGCGGTGCTGGTTTTTTTCGAAAAAGGTATAGGTGCCGGTCGTTCAGAAAGCAATGGCAAACTACTGAACGTAAAATTTGCCCAGGAATCACGAACAGCGAAAATGCTGGGGTTGACTGCTACGTTCTGTGATCAACATGCAACTAAATTTTTTTTTAAAATCCAATACGCCTTAAGGCGTGTTGGAAGGTTATTTACTTGCTTTATTTAGATAGGCCGGCTTCCTGGCCTAGAGGTTAGCGACCTTTCTCCGCAATCTCGTATACTCTCGTAAGTAACGTGACGACGGTGAGAATTATCAGTGGTTCGAATCGCGTCGGCAACTTACGGTGTATGTGAGCCGGCCGCTCAGAAAGCAATGGCAAACTACTGAGCGTAATCTTTCCAAGAAATCAACAATCAGCTGAAAGGTGCTGATGTTGACAGCAATGTCCTGTAGAGGATATGCAAACATTTTGCCGGCTTCCTGGCCTAGAGGTTAGCGACTTTTCTCCGTAATCTCTATACTCTCGTAGGTAACGTGACGACGGTGAGAATCAGCAGTGGTTCGAATCGCGTCGGTAACTTACGGGGTATGTGAGCCGGCCGCTCAGAAAGCAATGGCAAACTACTGAGCGTAATCTTGCCAAGAAATCAACAATGAGATGAAAGATACTGATGTTGACAGCAATGTCCTGTAAAGGATATGCAAACATTTTTTTATTTATTTAGATGGGGATGTAAATAATATTTCTCTGAATTGGATATTGTAGACTGCACTTATTAAATTATAGCAAAATCATCATTATTGTCTGTTCCCAGGGTTTTTACTATCGCCTCAATTGGGGCAACATGATAATAAAGGAACAGAAGATTTGGCCTTTCACGTGAACGATGTTACTATTAACATAAATAGATAAATAGTTAATTCAGCTATGTACAGTTATAGTTTTTGGTGGGTGTATCATAGATTATTCATGTTTAAAACTTGTTCCGAATATGATATGGTAAACATTCCCGAGTATTGAATATTACTTGTTATATTCTTGCTCTATATTTATGAATCGTTTAATACCGGGGAAAAAAAAAACCGAACAAACAACTCTGAAGTTAACGTGACACATATGTAAATTGTGTAGAACGACTTACCTTATCACTTAACAATAGAATGAATGCATAATTTACGGCAACTTATCTAATGCAAGTAGGCAATGAATGTGGCATTGTTTGTAAATCTTTGTTAACAAATGCATTGTCTGTTGTCTTTGTCTGCGCAGTGTATCTTCTTTATCACGTTTTTGAAGTGTGACAACCACAGAACATGGCATTAATTTACAACACACTTTTGCTCGTGTTTTAAACACTCCAAGGTAGTTATTTCCCCTCATCAACCGCTTGTCTTGGAGGGGAAATTAATTGAGATGCCAGAATCGGTGAATAATAATGTTCTACAGAAAGTCAAAATCCCCGAAGGCCTTATTCAGGCTAGAAACGTAGGCCAGGTTACTCATATTGTGGTTTTCTTACAATAATAGCTTAAAACTATATAAACAAGAAGACGAAAACAGTATGGTCTGTACATAAGAATACACTTTTCTAGACTAAAATTAAACTGACAGTGACAGGAAAATGCACTTCTTCTAAACACCGGGAAGGAAAATGTATTCCTAACATTCTATTCAACATCAAATTAATCCCCATAATAAACATATTGATAACGTTAAAGCACGCATAGTTTGCAAAATGTTTATGACATAATTGGATACTTTTAGAATCTTTATAATCAATATGCATCTGTCCAATTATTACTGCTGCACAATGGCAGTCAATCGTTCACGATCAGGGGGTGACAGAGCAGCGTGGCTTCAACTAAAGTATGCACTAAGGAGTCTCGATAGCGCAGTGGATGCTTTTTGATCCGGTTGTCATGTGTTCGAAACCTAATCGAACCGAATGTCTAAAATTGATATGTGCTCAAGTTCGACCCAACCTAAAACAGGTACACAGAAATATCATGGGAAATAATGACGGTTATCATGATAATTACTTCACCAGCGATCGAGAAACAAGTGTTCTATGAACATATGAGGATAGCACAAGATAGCCAATTCACCTCAGGCGTGTTAAAGGATCCTTTACTGTTTTGTCGAAGCAATGTTTCACTTGTAGGTTAGAGATGATAGTTGCCTGTCCTTAAGGTTGTTGCAATCAATCCCATCATTTATTGGATGTTTGTGATTTACTACTTAATGTTAGTTCAGTAGTGTGTCATTGCTTTCTGAACGGCCAGTGCCTCACACCATCGAAATCAACGCAAAGCGGCCTGCTTATAGATCGTCCACAGCTGATTTCGATAGAATAACACAAGTAACAATACTAGATTACTAATTATAAGAAGTTTATTCAACCGTTGTCTGAAGGTTATTCATCCGTGGTATAACCATCCGAAGTTGATCCACCCGTTGTTTGATCATCCGAAGTTGATTTACTCGCCTGATCACCGGAATGGTTGACCGCTACCTGAATATATTTGTCTGGTTTATTTTCCTTATGACATTGTGTGTGTGTGTGTGTGTTACCGTGTGTGTGTGTGTGTGTGTGTGTGTGTGTGTAGGTGGTGGGTAGTGTACACGGGCATTCTCATTTATATCACGACATGATTTATTTCACGGGTATCACACCGTTGTATATATCGATGCTGTTTAGAACCCTGTCGTGCCTTCCATACATCATGTGCCATGCCGTTAAGCGTGGGCGGTAATGATTCGCCATTTCACTCGATCACCATAGTCTTGGATCAGCTCAGTGTTCCAGTCTCGACCAAGCCACGTGGTCAAGCCATGCAGGTATTCACTTCTCTGTCTTCCCTTTGTTCTCTTCCTCTCAATCGTGCCAGTTGTCACCAAGTTCACCAATTTATTTATCTCTTCTCATAACATTTCCATAACATTTTGACTGTCTACGTCTAATTTCTCTAATCAATTTACGGTTTTTATTTGTTTCTTGTAGTGCTTTGTTATTGGCTTTTCTGTCTGTCTATAGTATTCTTTGCATTCTCCTCAGAAACCACATTTCCACAGCCGTCAGATATTTTTCAGCTTAACTGCTCATTGTCCAAGCTTTACATCCATAAAATGTACAGGCTCTATGTAGCACCTCAATAATCTGTCGTTTCAATTGACATCTTTATATTGGTCAGTATATTTTCATCTGGCTAAAGGCTACTTTTGTCATGGGATTCTTGTTCTAATCTCTTCAAGGCATCTCCCATCAGATGTTATTACTGTTCCGAGATAATTGTACCCAATCACATGTTGAAGAATATTCACATTTACTTGTATATTACATTGTGGTATTTCGTTCTTCTTAGTGACGACCATAAGCTGTGTCGTTTTACAATTTAATTCTAACCCTAGTTCTTCACTGTGTGCAACAACCGCATCTACTAATTGTTGAAGATCCTGCTCATTGTCTGCAATCAATACTGTATTATCTGCATATCTAATGTTATTGATGTTTCGTCCTTCGATGATGATTCCGTTTATATCTTCTACATTTCTGAAAATATTTTCACTTTATAGGGAAAAAGATCTGGAGACATTACACATCCCTGTCTCAGGCCTCTCTTAATAGACTGGTATTGTCCCACTTCATGATCAATCCTTATGGCAGCTTGTTGTTTCCAATATATGTTTTTTAATAATCTAATGTCTTTCCCATCAATCTGCAATTGAAGCGATCTGCAAGCATCTCAACCATGTTGACATGTCTTACTCTATCGAAAGCCTTTGTGTAGTCAATAAAGCAAAGATGTATATATTTGTTTCTTTCTATAGAATGTTAAATTATTGATCGCAGCATATACACAGCATTCACTGTACCCTGTACTTCCACAAACCCACATTATTCTTCCCCTATTTCAGGTTGTAATTTCTTTCTCACTCTTTGCATGATAATTCGTAGCAAAATCTTCGTGATGTGACTCATTATACTAATTGTTCGATGTTGGTCACATTCCAAGGCTCCTAATTTTTTGGGATTGCAATAATTGCAGAATTACATAATTCAGAAGGTATATCTCCGGTATCATATATTGTGGTCAGCAGTCTGGTGACTTGATCTATTCCATATTCTTCTAATCATTTCTGTTGTGACGTTATCTGAACCGGGGGTCTTACCAGTCTTCATATGTTCAAGAACATTCCGAACAATCATCTTCAAAATTGGCGGTCCTTCATTATTAATGCGAATATCATACTGTGCATCTCTGTTATCATCATAAAGGTTTTGCACATAATCTGACCGTGCATGTAGATTCTGATCTTTTTCTATTATGATTTTGCCATCTTTTGTTGTTAGACAGTCTGCTGATGTACTTGATCTTTTATTAGTAAGTTCCTGAATACTTTAGTGCTCAAGAAGTGGTCAAGCCGTTTGACTCGTGCACCGAAGGTTGTGGGTTCGATTCCGGGCCACGTCCTTCGGTTTACGAGTTAAATGTTTCGGAGACTCCTGTGGGTCGTCGCTAAAAGCTACGGAGTTCGTGCTTTGTGCGACGCTGTCCGTGCTGCGGAAAGAAACCGAGCAATATGGGATAAAACCCGGTGCGATGAAGTCGACCCTGTCTACTTTTAAGCGACTTTTATACTTTTGTGGATTGATTTGGTATTTTGACTGCTGTATTGTTTTTAAATGTCTATTCAATTTTTCTCATGCCATGCTTCGTTTGCCTCCTTACATAATATTCTGACTTGTCTGTGAATTTCTTCATATTTGGCAGATTATTGTTTGTTTTTTGAATTTTCTTGTTTCCATTAGCTGTAAAATTCCGTCAATCTTCAATTTCCTACGGCCCACCTTCTTTAATTTTGGAATAGTTGTTTTTGCAGCCAAACTGATAGAAGTCTTCAACATTTCTCATTGATCAACCACATCTTGAAATAAGATCTTTAGATCAGACAATACATCAAATCTATTCTTTACGTCTACGTTAAAATTGTCTTGTATATCCTTGTCGTTTCCCAATGTACACATATCATATTTAGTGTTTCCTGTTATATACTTGACTTTCTTTAACTTTACCCTCAATGTACCTGTAAGTAATCTGTGATCACTATAACAATCAGCACTAGGAACTGTTTGTGCAATTGTTAACGCATTTCGAAACCTTCATCTAATCAATCTGGTTTCTAACCCTGCTGTTAGGACTCCACCATGTCTATACTCTTCTAGGGTGGTATTTAAACCAGGTGTTTCCTACAATAATTTCCTGCTCTTTTGCCCTTTCTACAAGTCTGTATCCTCTTTCGCTTCTCTCTCCCAAACCATGATTTCTTACTGTGCATCCATCACCCTGATTTCCCACTTTTGCATTGAAGTCACCTATTATGATGGTTATTTCTGAATTTTTACATTTTTTAAAGCAAACTCTGTGTCTTTATAAAATTCCTCTATACTATCTTCACTGCATTCTCCGTTTGGGGCATATACTTGAATGACGTTTATATTAAAAGATTTGCCAATTAATTTAATTAGTAGAACTCCGTCCCAATATCCTTGAACAGATTTTGAATTTTGCCGATCCAAGATAATTGCTACCCCTCTTTGTCGTTCTTCTCCTCCAGAATAAACAATCTTAAAATTTTCATCTTTCTTAATACCTGCTCCTTTCCATCTCGTTTCATCCATCCCAAATATATTAATCTTCTCTCTTTCTTTTTCTTGTTGGATGTTTAATTTTCCGTCGTCGCTTAACGCGTAACATTCCATGTTGCTAATTTTAATGTCCCTGTACTTTTCTTGTGATGATTTGTAATTAGGCGAATCATAATAAACTAAGAATTTTTAAAGAAGGTAGTTTGCCGTTGCTTTCCTTCCTTGGCAGTGACGATACTGGCCGGTGACGCTAGCCATTGTCCCGTGAAAGAGATCTTCTGCCTTCCGCCGCGAAAGTTGAGACCATAACCAACAACTATCTGTCGGCTGCCATCAAATTTCATCCACCACCTGCTTTCCGTGGCTTCTTGTGAATAACTTCCAAAAACTAATACGAAATAACAACATATAATCCACAGAAAAATACCAAAACAGAGTCTCCTGAAGAATAAGCTTTAGGTCGTCGCCATTTTACCGGAAGTGCCTTACACGCGGTGAATAGTTGAATTAGTGTGTTTAGTTGGGCCACACTCCTGGCATGCCGATGTGCTTATTAACTAGTTAGCCTTGAGCCTGGCACTTTATCAGCACCAACACTGTCCACGACAGCAGTACACTCACCTGTACTTACTGCCAGAGGCTGTGGCAGACTGGGCCTGGAAAGATTGTTTGCTAGGAGACCCAGATAAGGACGTTAACATTTTAAACATTTTGTCAAATGTTTAAGGGATCCCATTTCATTCGGCTCCCTCAGGGTCCACTTGACATAGGCACGCTGACACATTGGCCAGGCCGCCACTGGTGGTAGTGTTACCTATTAAGGCACACTTTGTAGGTAAATTAATTAAGTTGTTAAAAGAAACAGCGGCGGATACATAATCTGTGGATCTTTTTATTTGAATATCGCAGTATAACAAACAGTTCTGTGAATATGTTTTACATTCGTGGAAGCAATTTGACCTACATGAATGTCCCAGAAGAAGGAAAGAAAAAGAGTAATCTAAACGAACACCCCCTAAAACAAGTAAAGAGGTTTAAGTGGTAGTAGGCCTCTTTCAGTCCTATAGGACTATAGAGTTGTGCCGCTGGGGAACACCTGGCAGCGTCGCTGGTGACTGTAGAGTCCAATGCCAGAGTGACAATCTCTGTCACAGTTTCCGCATCTGTAAAGCGAGGCTTGTCCCACAGTAAGTGACTGCATGTTATGCCTGTGCCCCCCATCCTCAGTTTGTTTTAACAGATTGCGCTCACAGAGCACCATTCCGTTTCGTACATTTCTTCTCCGAGAACATCTATCTATTGCAACTCTTTCCCACGTGTCTGGGTCTTTGCCAAGGGTTTTCATATCTTGTTTACACACATCCTTATATCGCATTTGGGGTCTTCAGGTTGGTCTCGTCCCTGTGACTAGTTCTCCGTATAGGAGATCTTTGGGAATACGTTCTTCCTCCATTCGAGATACATGGCCCAGCCACCGGAGGCGTCTCTGCCTGAGGAGGGAGTTCACTGTGGTAATATCCGCTCTTTCAAGCACGTGTTTGTTTTTTTATGTGGTCTTTCCACGATATGCCCAAGATACGTCTCAGAAATCTCATATGGATGGAATTCAACTTTCTTTCCTGTCGTGTGTACAAAGTCCAGGATTCATACCCATGGAGGAGTGTGCTAACAACATAAGCTTTATATATTTGAACTTTTGTACGCTCTGATAGTCTATTATTCTCCCAAACTCTCTTAGCCTGAAAAGTGTTGTGGCTGCCTTTCCAATGCGTCTGTCGATTGCTGTCTCTAAGGAAAGATTATTTGGTATTGTCTTCAGCAAATACGCAAACTCATGGACAACCATCGATTCGTAACTAGAAATTTTGATTGATGGAGGCGCATCAGCATCTTGTTCCATCACCTGTGTTTTATTTAGACTGATGGTGAGCCCAAAGTCTTTGCCGGCGGCAGCAAAACGATCTATGAGCCGCTGCTGATCTTCTGCTGCATATGTAGTCAGTGTCGCATCGTCTGCAGAAAGTAGTTCTCGTATGCATACTTAAGAAGTATACTATCTTCAAATGGCAAATCAGAATGCGAGATCGAAAACAGATGCAATAAGTCAAACCAATTCATTGGATAAATGATACCAATACTAAAGAACAAACACATATCAATAGATACTAAAAAGCAATGTACAACACAATCATCCTACCAACTCTATGCTAGCAAAGCCAAACCTGGACAATGACAGAAAAAGAGAAAAGAAATATTGCAACAACAGAAATGAGATTCCTGAAAAAAATACCCCATGGTATCAAGAAGAGAGAAAGTCAGAAATGAAAACAATGGGACTTAAGTAGGGGTTATAGCAGCTCTAGATTTCTTTAGAATACAGCAAGTCAAATGGTTATGCTACCAACTAACAGTATACCACAACAAGCAATGCTGTACATACCAAATGAACCAGAAGACTAGGACCACCATGTAAATGCTAGACAGAGGGGAGTCCATTGAAATCTCAATATATGAAGCCCATAAACGGGCACTCTTGCGATGTTTATGCTTCAAAGTTCCGACATCGCAAGGTACAAGAGGAACCAGATGATATCACATGATGAGATGACATGACGAGATGAGATGAGTGTCCCCGTGACTTTTATTGTTCTGTTTTCGAAGATTTCAAAACAACTGATGAAAAACTGATGAAACATGATGGATGGATGGAGACCCATTGCCAACATGCAATAAGACAGCCTCAGACTTGTGAGAATTGTCTGTCTTTCTTTCGTATTATTTACGGTCTTTAGATGTGTTGTGCCTGTTACGCTGTTCTCAATGTAAGCTTCTTCATACGCTTAGTCTGTTGTGTCAAGAATATATACCGTGCTCTCGTCGTCATCATCATCATGTGAGATGCTGATAACCATGGGTGATCAATTTCCCCATCTCATACGATAACCAGAGTCGTGGATCAGCTCTGCTTCTTGTCTTGACCAGGCCACATGGCCAAGCGTTCTAGTAATTTCCTTCTCTACCTTCACCTTGTTCTTGTTCCCTCATTCATTTCTGTCAGGTCTTAGTCAGATATGACTGAGCTACCGTATAACAGTAGACGGTACTACCTGCTGTCTGTTAGCGCCGAACGGTGGGCGGCGCTTACCAAACCCGACACTCCACATTGGAGTGCGGAAGAGCACAATTGGGAGGGTACAAGCCTTACCCTGGTGCGAGGAAATGCAACCTAAAGACAAAATGTCATGGCAGGGCAGACCAGGCCCTAAGCCTTGGTTAGCGGCTGGTCTTGGATCAACGCTTCGACAAACGGACAGTTAGAGAATTACTTTGCTGATCCGGCAGCTTCTGCAGCTTGTCTTGTTCCAAATGTAGAGGTGTTACCTTTCCTCTGGAGTGAACTAGGCAGGACGAGAGAGAGAGAGAGAGAGAGAGAGAGAGAGAGAGAGAGAGAGAGAGAGAGAGAGAGAGAGAGATAGAGAGAGAGAGAGATATCATGCTGCATAGGCAACACATGATCTCTATATTTTAGCCCATGTTTTGTGCTATGGAGAGGCAATAACTCCATCCCTGGTCTTAACCGATCTCGGAATCAAAGCGAGAGGCAACTGTTACGGGTTATAAGTCCATGTCAATTGGCGTAGACTTGGGGCGCAACGCGTTGCCTCTGACTGTGGGAGACACCTACAGGTGTCACTGATCAGCTACCGCCCGCCTCAAGCTGGGCATCCCCCGCCCAATTGGGTTGATCCTCCACAGCCTGCCTGCTTCAATGGATGCTTGGGGCTAGGACAAAATCTGAATCGCAGGCTGTAAACCAATACACCAGGGACTAATACAAAGAAAAATAGAAACCTCAAGTTACGGCTTGCAACCTGGAACGTGAGAACCATGTGTCCAGGATTTTCCACTGACTTTACCAATATTGACGATGTGAGAAAAACGGTATTGATTGATGCCGAACTCAATCGTCTTAACATTGATATTGCTGGCCTGCAGGAGACTCGCCTCGCTGAGGAAGGGTCACTCAGGGAAACAATTACACCTTTTTTGGAAGAGTAGAGGGCAGACAGAAAAAATGCAACACGGTGTGGGCTTTTCAGTGAAGAATTCGCTACTGGGAATGATTGACATTCCAGCAGGAGGAAATGAAAGGCTATTATCCCTGCGCTTGGCAACCTCTTGTTGTTTTGCCACCATTATTACTGCATATGCACCGACACTCGATTCCTCTGATGATGTGAAGGATTCGTTCTATGAGGAGTTAGACTTCGTGATCATGGCAGTTCCAAAATCTGACTACATTTATATGGTCGGTGACTTCAATGCTCATGTGGGCAAGGATTCGTGTTCATGACCAGTGTGCCTGGGAAAATACAACATCGGTCGCATGGATGAAAATGGGCAATGGCTGCTGGAACATTGCACCAGAAATGACCTATGAATTACAAATTCCTTTGTTAAAACAAAAGAGCTGCATAAGGTCACATGGAAACATCCAAGACCCACCATTGGCACCAGCTGGACTTTATAATCATACGGAGACAACATCTGAACCATATATCGTTGACTAGAAGTTACCACAGTGCTGACTGTGATACGGATCATTCTTTGGTTGTTGCAAGGGTTAGACTGAGACCAAAGAGAATCTACACAGCTAAACACAAATCTAGCCCCAGGATTAATATTATTAACACTCACGATCCTGAATAGTGCTTTCAGTTTAAACAGCAACTCGAAGACGCTTTCACTGATACACCATAAAATTGTAAGTTTGGCACCTTGCAGTCTTGACAGACCAAAGTATGTGAGTTGGAATGTGGCCAAAATTCCATCACAATGCCTGGGCAGAGCTTCAGAGAAACGTGTGATGCCCAAACGACACGTCCTCTCTCTCGACCTAATTCTTGTGTATTCCAGAGGAATGGGTAACCAATACGTCTGGCACAAGATAGGTTGCAGACGCTGGCGGCACAGCGTCAAATCCTCCAGGACCTCGCCACCACGAGCAGATGGCGAGTGATGGCCAGACCCTGACACCCAAGGGACCCGGCTTAGAGGCGTTCAGCCAAGTCCCACAGGTGAGGGCCTCGTACGTGCCCGGACCGTAAGGGCTCGCACATCTGTCAAACACAATTGTCCGGACCTGTGTAAAGCGTGCACTATCGTCAAACTCTCCACCTGACTTAGCGGACCCCGCGACCAGCGGGAATAGGCCCACCAGAGCTACCGCAGGAGACATTACTTGTCTATTGCGAGCAATGTCTCCAATCCTTCCACCATGGACTGAATAAGTAAAGAAACGATAAAAGTAGTGGTATTTCAATTCCGCTTGCGCTCCCACCTATGCTACATCCTTCATGTGTCTTCACAAAGTCGGACTAGAGTCAAGCTCATAAAATTGTACAGTAAATGAAAAGTGGGGTCAACTTAAAGAAACTCTTTATAAAACTGCCGTAGGAGTTTACGGCACTGTGGATCATCAGAGGCAGGACTGGTTTGCGGCAAACAGCCAGACTCTGCAGCCCTTGATTGATAAGAAGAAGATAGCTCTCTTAAGAAACAAGGAAAGACCAACGCGTAACACTCTGAGTGAGCTAAAGCAAGCTAGGAAGGATGTGCAAAAGGCTGCCAGGCAGTGTGCAAATGATTATTGGATCAAGTTCCATTCAAATCGCAAGTGATAAGGGAAACATCAGAAGCATGTATGA
This sequence comes from Cepaea hortensis, assembly GCA_963921405.1. NCBI lineage: Eukaryota > Metazoa > Mollusca > Gastropoda > Stylommatophora > Helicidae > Cepaea > Cepaea hortensis. The sequence continues at coordinate 61,344,970 of OY992886.1, forward strand.
AGGAATAAAAAAGCCTGTGGTCCAATGATCAAAAGAAGTGCACCATTGAAAATCTTGACTGGAGAAATCATAACTGATAAGAAACAGCAGATGGACAGATGGGTAGAGCACTATTTGGAGCTTTACTCAAGTGAGACCAAACTAGCGGATGATGCCCTCAACGCCATAAAGGCTCTACCAACTCTTGACCACCTGGACACACTTCCCACCATAACAGAAGTTAAGTGTGCTATAAATGAACTTGCATCTGGCAAGGCTCCAGGTAAGGATGGGATTCCAATAGAGGTTATGAGGAGTTGAAAAGACACACTCACTCTACAGATCCACCAGCTAATAGAGCTATGCTGGCTAGAAGGACAAGTCCCAGAGGATTTCAATTATTCAAGCATCATAACACAGTACAAGAACAAGGGCGATCGGAGCGACTGCAACAACTATAGGGGTATCTCACTTCTGTGTATTGTTCTGCGCAGACTTCAAGTCCTAGGAGATCAAGTCTACCCCGCATCACAGTGTGGCTTTCGACAGAACCGGTCTACCATTGATATGATATTCTCATTGCGACAAATGCAAGAAAAATGCCGTGAACAGAATCAACCACTGTTTATTTCCTTCATCGACCTCACAAAGGCATTTGATTTGGTCAGTCGTGAGGGTCTGTTCAAGGCACTAAAGAAGATTGGCTGCCCACCAACTCTTCTGTCCATTGTGGAATCGTTCCACACAGGTATGAAAGGTGTAATCAAGTTTGATGGTGCTACTTCTGAAGAGTTTGAAATCAAGAGTGGAGTTAAGCAAGGTTGTGTACTAGCTCCCACCCTCTTTGGAATATACTTTTCACTTCTACTGAAATATGCATTTCGTGATCAGGATGGTGGTATATGCATTCACTCACGCTCAGATGCTCAGAGATTGAAGGCCAAGACCAAAATTAGGAGGGTACTAATCAGAGAGTTGCTTTTTTGTTGATGATGCTCCAGTTACGACCCACTCTGAGGAAGAATTACAATGTCTACTATCTGCATTCTGCAATGCTTGTTCCGAATTTGGTCTAACAATTAGCAAAAAGGAGACACAGATTATGTCACAAGGTGCACATGGGGTACCATCAATCTTTAATGACGACGCCGAACTAGAGATGGTAGACCATTTTACTTATCTAGGATTAGTGGTAAATAGCAAATTATCCCTAGATCAGGAAATCAACATCCGGATTGGTAAAGCAGAAACAACAATGAACAGGTTAAGAAAAAGAGTCTAGGAGAACAGGAAGCTTACTGTCAAAACAAAAGTCCTTGTCTATCAAGCCTGTGTCCTTAGTACTCTTCTTTATGGCAGTGAAACCTGGACAACTTACTCATACCAAGAGAAACGTTTAAACAGCTTTCATATGCGGTGCCTGCGAAGAATTCTTGGTATTAAGTGGCAAGACAAAATCACAAATACTGAAATATTGGAAAGATCAGGTTGTGTGACGGTTTATTCCATGCTCAGTCTTCGTAGACTTAGATGGATAGGACATGTTAGGAGGATGGATGATGGTAGAATACCAAATGACATCTTTTTTGGTGAATTATAGAAGGGTAGAGATCTCAGGGTCGGCCTCTACTACGATACAAAGATGTGTGAAAGCGGGACATGATTGATACAGGCATTAATAATGTACATTGGGAGCACGTCGCCGCTGAACGTGCTGCATGTAGGACAAACATCAGAAATGGAATAAAGATAAAGGAGAAAATTATTGCAGATAAGTCACACACCGAGCGTGTGAGACATAAGATGGTGCATGATGGTGAAATAACCACGTGTTCACATGCACCCACTGTGAACGAACATTTATAGCGCGAATTGGCCTTACCAGGCACATTCGCTACTGCCATGGGTAAAAGTTATTATGCCTTTTTGAAGCACAAACTATCGTCTGTCAAGACGGCAAGGTGCCAATGAATGAATGAATCTTGTGCCCTCAAGTTTACCTATTTTCAAGAAGTTCTTTAGTTTATTTCTTTTCATAACATGGCAAATTCTAAGTCTAATTTCTCTAATAAATCTACGGGTTTCATTTATTTCCTGTAGGACTTGCTCATTGGAATTTCTGTCTGTCCGTGGTATTCTTTGCTCTAGCAACATACATGTTATTATATGGTCACTCCAAAGGCTACGACGTTGAAATAAAAAATGTAAAAATGAAAAAAAAAAAAAACACCAGCTAAAATGTAAATGCTGTAAAAAATGTAATGATTATGAACAAAAGCTTTTGTTAGGACATTGATGGACATCCATTAACAACGACACCTTTTGTATTTTACTTGTTCAGCTTTATGAGAGTGAGAGTAATGAGAAAGTTCAGTTTAGTTTAGTCGACGGATCAACATCACGGAACACGGGTCACCCATAAGTGCTCCGTTCTACTCCTACCTCAAGCCTGAGTCTCAAGAACCTCAGCTCAGTGCACGAACTCCGTAGCACCGGCGAGGATCCTGAAATAATGAGAAAATGTGAATCGCTATGTTGACACAGGAAAGATGCATGCCATTAAAACTGTAACTGATTATTTGTTTGCTGTTGGTGTGCCACTGTATCTTAATGCTGCTTATCATCTGCATTGCTAAGGTCATACTTCTTGTGCATTCTTTTGAACAGTCCCCATTGATGTTAATTACGTAGATATTTAAATGTTTATGACATTTCGGATTTCTTCAATTTTGACAGGTAACACGAACCCTGCAAATTAAAGAACACGGCAAAGTCGTCTTAGACTGACTAACTTTAATATTAAAAAGACCCAAGTGTATAAAATGAAAATGAATTAAATTCAATAAATATGTTGAGTTGATTTGACATCATGGCACTCGGGACATTCCCATACGCCCTCATCCTCAACAACCAGCGAAGAGTTCCAGTACTAATGGTACTTGTTACAATACAATTATGGGTATGTGTCAGACTGACATTTCCTCGGAATACTGATTGCCGGCAAATACTCTAGCTTCTTCATACCGAACCAGTCTCTTCTGGCAATGATGGTGTATCTGTTCTTCCACATTATAGACATGATCCGACAGTTACATGACTAAATCTGCCTTATCGTGTACCACTACCCATCCTGGCAGAGCAGACCCAGATGATCCTCGTTTCCCAACACCAGACCAGCATGCCCTGGAGAGAATATCCAGCGATGCTCCATATCTTTGATGCTTTAAAAAAAAAAAAATTTAAGCATGCCTCTGCATGAAGCACGCCTGCTTTTACCAATTTCAGCGCGCTCTGTGATTCCGTTACAATCGCCACATGTATGTGCTTTTTGTCCTCCAGCCAGCGAATCGCAAAAACGACTGCATCTATCTCCTTCTCAGACTATATGTTGTGTTATCACAAGCTAGGCTCTCGAGCACTAACCAACGCTAATTAATATTAGTGAAGAACCCAGGGACATATCGTTTGCCTCTAAAAACATATCCATCAGTCCAGATGATTACATCACCTAGGCGTGAACTGTTGTGAATAAATTGTAGCATCTCCCATTCAGCTCTGCCTTCTGGCCAATTAAAGACTACGGGTAGTGCCATGACGATCTCAATTTGACGAAAGACAACTTCCAAAGGAATCTCCTAGCATAGAGGTGGTACAGCAAACATGAGTGTGGTAAATTCGTTTCCAGCGACCGATAATCCACCTTAATAAGTGGACACCTCTGTACTTTGAGATGAGCAGCGACCTCACTGCTCCAGACAGCCGGACTTAGCTGTCAAAAGCGAGAATTTATAAACTACGAAATGGAAGGTAAGGAGAAATTATCACTTTATTTTACCCTTTGAAATAATCAGATAAAAACATGTGAAATGCAGGATCAATATGTTCAGAAACTTTACACAGTGTTTCAACTGAAAAGATTGCCTTGACATGACATAGATAACACACGTTTATACATTATAGATACAACCAATGAGTATAAAATCATATACATACGCATGGTCTTATTTCTTTAAATATGGAAAAAGTTTTAACATATACTGCATGATGCACCAGATAACACATTTCACATTTGATTATAATTGTGATTTCGCATTTCCTTTATTCGTGTTAAATTTATATTTATATTCACATGTGTCGTCACATTTTGTTTGACTGATTTGCCTTTTCAACTGAGTTATTTGAAAAGTGGATAATTATTATCTAACAGAGCTTGAGCATTACTCAAGCATCCAGGAGCCGCTATGGCATAGTGGCTAGACGCTCGATATATGCCCGTTGGTCATGGCATTCACTCCGCATCGAGGTGGACTTTTAAAATTGACACGGGCTCCCAGGTCGACCGAGCTTAAAATTGGTACAAGGAAATGTCCCAGGAAGTACAGGTAGCCGGTGTGATACTGACCATACCACCACCGTTTGCCCATTGGTCCACACAAATATGGGTGTAGCACCATATGCCCAACACACATACTATACTTACATACCAGGTACAGTCTCCACATCACCATGCCAAATGGCGTTCTTTTTCCTTATACTACACAATCACAAACGGTCACGAACATGGAGGATAGGCAGTGAAACGGTTAAGGCCTCTGGAGTCAGGCTCGTGGCCATCGTTTGCATTCGTATTTTCCTCATGTTGGACTGGTAGTTTATGATTCTGTCGCCCTGCTACTGAGTTGAGTGCGTGGCGCGGCGCTGTGAGCTGTGAGTTTCATGTGAAATGCTTTTAAATCTGTCCGAGTTTGTGGAGCGTAAACTGGATGTTCAGAGCAATGGCGGCTGGCTATGTCCCAGAATTGACCGGCTTTTGTGCCTTATGCAGAAATTTGTGGCTGCTGGTCTTCTGGTAGACTGCCGCTTCCTTTGACAATGAACTGTGTTTCGTGGAGGACTGTTTTGGCATTCTGGAGACGGTATTAAGTATAGTGAAAGTTTTTTTTTTTACATCTGTCCGAGGTGTTGTGGCGTTAACTGCATGCTCGGAAAATGGCGTAGCTGGCTAGAAAACATCTAGAAACGGAACAACATCTATATATATCGAGACTTTGTAGGCTAAAATCTGGTTGGGATAGTGACTGCCGCTTCCATCAAGGATGAACTGCACGTTTCGTCGAGGACTTTTGTGCTGGCATTCTGGCGACGGCATTATGTACTGTAAAAGATTTTTTTTTACATCTATTCGAGGTTGTTTTGTTGCATGAACTGCATTTCTGAGATAAAATGGCGTGGCTGGCTAGAAAACATCTAGAAACGGAACACTATCATCTAGAAACATCGAGACTCTCTAGGTGAACATCTGGTTAGGAAAGTGACTGCCGCTTCCATCAAGGAAGAATGTTTTGTGGAGGACTTTTGTGGTGACGTTCTGGTGGCGGCATTATGCACAGTGTGTCTGAGCGGTCTGTTGTTTGTCGAAACTCCTGTCTTTTCCCCTTTTTACATGGGGCAGTGAGGAACATTTTATGTGATATTCACTGGCATAGGAAAAGAGCAAAATGGGGACGACCCGTTGCTGTGATGTTGGAACCGCGACTGAATTGAACTGAACTGAAACACAAACTTAGCACAGGCCCGACAACACAACACTCCTTGATGATTGATGGCAGATGTAGACACAAGCCATGGTCCTTATGGGGTTAGATACTTTAATACAATAGTATTTGACTCACTGCAGATACATAAACAAATATCCAGACTTTCTAGCCCACGTGTTATAGATGAATTCGGAGTATTTGATATCAAGGAAAGGATTTCTGTGTTATTTGTGAATATTGTTGTTAGATTGTAAATGTAATGGTAACTCCTTGCAGACATCATCTACGGGTTCTATTACGGAACAGTGAAGGTAGCGGCGCTATGATGGCTGGAGTGAAGTACACAATAACATGTTCTATTTGTGGCACACCCGAAAAGCACGAAAAGTATGATACATACAATAGTAACTGACATGTTCCGCGTGTAGTGGCTTGCATCACTCGAGAAGACGAATGTGAAGAGCATCTTCTGTTCGGGGCATGTGGATGTGAGAAGAATTGACTGATGAGTTGGCTGCTGTAGTTCTTTGAGTGCCAGGCTAGATTATGACGTGGTGAGGTTGCTCTGGGATCGAGTGGAAAGTGCAGCAAAACACAGGCCCCGCATGTGGAGAGACTGATTCAGCAGACGGTGAGCCAAGGTTCTGGGACACATTCTACTCGAAATGGGGAAACACTGGTGGACATTCAATCATGCTGCCACTGGAACAATCAAATGGGGAACTCTTTGTTGCCTACTGAAGAAGGCAATGGAGCACGTGGCGAATTGTCCCCAGTGTAATAGCAGTTCTCAGCTCCAGTTTCTATAATAAACTGTCACTTTATCATTTTATAATTTCATTTTCATTCTTTTTAAAATTTGTTTTCTTTAATTCAATTTCATTCATTCTTTCATTATTTGCATTCAAGTTTCTATAATGAGAGATTAAAAGAAGTATACATTACAAAAGACTCTAGTAAATTCCATTAGTTCAGTTAGAATAGGAAGTCCATTTTAGATCCTGCTTAAACAATGTTTTGTTGCTGCGTGCGTCCTGAAGGTTCTTGCAATAACTGCCAGAATACCTGGGGTCGGATCCACTCAAACAAGTAGGCCTATCACAAGGTGGTGTTATTTCGTTCCTGTGCATTCATTCATTAATTTCCCAGTGAAGAATCGTAAAATGTTGACACATTGGTTCTGTGTCTTAAAAGGACTACCAATACTACTTAAGGTAGCAAAAATGTAATTGCATGTTTATTTAGCATACATATTTCATCAGATTATTTTTTACTGATAATAAAGTAGGAATTTTATAACATTTGTTCAACACTGATACAATACGAGTATAAATATAGCCAAAACAGAAGTAATGCAAGTTAGCAGATCTCCTGGTCCACTAAGTATACAGATAAATGGCACATCCCTGAAACAACTTACATAATTTTAATATCTTGGAAGTATGATCACATAAAAATGGCAGATTAGATTGAGACATCGGAATAAGATGTCAAAAAGCAAGTGTAATTACATATCAACTATCACCCATACTGAAACATCCAAACATACCTATGTCCGCAAAATGACAGACAATAAACAGCACATTCACACCAAACCTATGCTACCAATCTCAAACTTGGACATTACCCAAATCACGCTTACACAAAATCAACACCTCTGAGATGAGATGCCCGAGGAGAGCTGCCAACTTAACAATCCGAGGCCGAATAAGAAGGATGAAAATTTGAGGGCAGCCGACAGATAGTTGTTGGTTATGATCTCAAGTTTCGCGACGGCAGGCAGAAGATCTCTTTCACGAGATAATGGCTACAGTCTCCGGCCAGTATGGTCACTGCCAAGGAAGGAAAGAAACGGCAAACTACCTTCTTTAAAAGTGCCTAATTCATTATGATTCGCCTAACTATAGATCATCGCAAGACAAAGACAGAGACATTAAAATTAGCAACATGGAATGTTAGGACGTTAAACGACGACGAAAAATTAGATAACATCAAACAAGAAATGGAAATAGAGAAAATTAATATTTTAGGCATTTGCGAAACGAGATGGACAGGAGCAGGCATTAAGATTGAGTTTTTAAGATTATTTATTCTGGCGGAGAAGATCGACAAAGGGAGTAGCAATTATCTTGGATCGTCAAACATCAAAATCTGTTCAAGGATATTGGGCTGTGTCAGACATAGTTCTACTAGTTAAATTAAGCGGCAGACCTTTTAGCATAAGCGTTATTCAAATATATGTCCCAATAGGAAAATCCAGTGAAGATAGTGTAGAGGAATTTTATAATGACATAGAGACTGCTTTAAAGAAATGTAAAAATTCAGAAATAAACGTCATAATAGGAGACTTAAATGCAAATGCAGGAAATCAAGATGACAGATACACAATAGAAAACTATTGTTTAGGAGGGAGAAATGAAAGAGGATACAGACTTGTACAGTGGGCAAAAGACCAGGAAATGATTGCAGGAAATACATGGTGTAAAAAACACCCTAGAAGATTATTTAGAAACCAGATTGATTACATTTTGATTAGCAGAAGATTTAGAAATGCGTTAACAATAGCAAAAACAGTTCCCAGTGCTGATTGTTATAGTGACCACAGATTACTTGCAGGTACATTGAGGGTAAAGTTAAAGAAAGTCAAGTATATAACTGGAAACACTAAATATGATTTGTGTACATTGAGTAATGACAAGGAAATACAAAACAAATTCAACATAGAAGTACATACCAGATTTAATGTATTGTCTGATCTAGAGATCCTATTCAAAGATGTGGATGATCAATGGGAAATGTTGAAGAATTAAATCAGTTGGGCTGCAGAAACAACTATTCAAAAATTAAAGAAGGTGGGTCGTAAGAAATGGATGACTGAAGACATTTTACAACGAATGGAAACAAGAAGACTCAATAAAAATAAACCTACCAAATATGAGGAAATTCACAGACAAGTCAGAATATTATGTAAGGAGGCAAAAGAAGCATGGCTTGTGAAAATTGCTTAGACATTGAAAAAAAAAACAAAAAACAACACAACAGTCAAAATACCAAATCAATGCACAAAAGAATTCGGGAACTTACTAATAAAAGAAAGGTACATCAGCAGCTGTCTAAAAACTAAAGATGGCAAAATCATAATAGAAAAAGATCAGATTCTACATGTATGGTTAGATTATGTGAAAAACCTTTATGATGATAACAGAGATAAACAGTATGATATTGGATTTAACAATGAAGGACCGCCAATATTGAAGATGGAGGTTCGAAATGTTCTTAAGCATATGAAAGCTGGAAAGACCCCCAATTCAGATAACAGAAGTGATTAAAGCTTTAGAAGAGTATGGTGTAGATCAAGTAACCAGACTGCTTAATACATTATATGATACCGGAGAAATACCTTCTGAATTATGTAATTCTATATTTATTGCAATCCCAAAGGAATCAGGAGCCTTGGAATGTGATCAACATCGAACAATTAGTATAATGAGTCACATCATGAAGATTTTGCTACGAATTATCATGCAAAGAGTGAGGAAGAAAATACAACCCGAAACAGGGGAAGAAAAATGTGGGTTTGTAAAAGGAAAGTGTACAGTAAACGCTGCGTATATGCTGCGATCAGTTATTGAATGTTTTATAGAAGTAAACAAAGAAATTCATCTTTGCTTTATTGACTACACAACGACTTTAGATAGAGTAAGACATGTCAACATGGTAGATATGCTTGCAGATCGACAAATTGATGGGAAAGACTTTAGACTTATAATAAAACATATATTGGAAACAACAAGCTGCCATGAGGATTGATCATGAAGTGGGACAATATAAGCCTATTAAGAAAGGTGTTAGGCAGAGGTGTGTAATGTCTCCAGATCTTTTTTCCCTGTACAGTGAACATATTTCCAGAAATGTAGAGGATATAAATGGAATCAACATTTGGGGACGATGCACCAATAAAATTAGATATGCAGATGATACAGTCTTGATTGTAGACAATGAACAGGACCTGCAAAATTTAATAGATGCGGTTGTTACACACAGTGAACAACTAGGGTTAGAATTAAATTGTAAAAAAACACACAGATTGTGGTCGCCACTAGGAAGAACGAAATACCACAATGTAATATACAAGTAAATGGGAATATTCTTCAACAAGTGACTAGGTAAAATTATCTCGGAACAGTCATAACATCTGATGGGAGATGCCTTGAAGATATTAGAACAAGAATCGCCATGGCAAAAGTAGCCTTTAGCAAGATGAAAAACATACTGACCAATAAAAAGATGTCAATTGAAACGGGAAAAAGTGTGTTGAGGTGCTACATAGAGCCTGTTCTTGTGTATGGATGTGGGACTTGGACAATGAGCAGTCAAGCTGAAAAATATCTGATTGCTGCAGAAATGTGGTTTCTGAGGAGAATGCAAAGAACACCATGGATAGACAGAAAAACCAATGACCAAGTACTACAGGAGACAAATGAAAATCGTATATTTATTTGAGAAATTAGACGTAGACAGTTAAAATTTTTTGGACATGTTATGAGAAGAAATGAATTGGAGAACTTGGTGACAACTGGTAAAATCGAAGGGAACAGACCAAGGGGAAGACCGAGAAGTAAATACCTGGATGGCTTGGCCATATGGCATGGTTGAAACAGGAACACTGAGCTGATCCACGACTCTGGTGATCGAGTGAAATGGCGAGTCATGACCGCCCACGCTTTCCGGCATGGCACATGATTGATCGATTAATTGTCAGGTCAGTAAACATTCAGTCATTTATGAAGCATTCTTCTTCATCCTCTTGTGTCCTACCACTTTTGCTGTGAAGCGTCGTAGAGACGTGGTAGATGTATTATGTTTGTCTTGTTGCTTGTACAAAAGTCATATTCGATTTCTTCAATATTTCATTTACTCCATCTAGTGAACTCTTTCTGGATCGTCCCCTCACCTTGTATCCCGATGTTCTCACGCAGAACGCTCTAGCCGTTGGTTGATCTTGTTCATTTCAAACTAAATGTCCTAACCATTTAATTCTTTGCTGTTTTATAGAGTCATTAAAGGACGTTGTTCTTCACTGTTTCTAAGTTTATCACTTGTCTCATTTTGCTTGACTTGCATCTGATTGGACTTGATGTGATATGCAACTGTATATTTTGAAAATGGTAATAATCGAGCGTGGAAATGGCACATGTCGATCCACTGTGGTGCTATGAGCAGAGAACTGTATAATGGAGATATGCCATTGTGAAAGAAACCGGCTACATACTTTATGACAAATATTGTTTTATAAGCGACAGTTTGGAACTGGATGCGTGGCCTCTTGTGTAAAAACTAACTATTACAGGACAATTGCCAGTATCTGGGGCTGATATTTCTCGATGCGATGACGTCTAGATAAATCCGTTTTTTCGTGATGTCCTAGCTATACATTTTAAATATCACCTTTCGCCATCTATATTGTCAATTTAGTTTTGAAAACTATTGCAGCAATTACCCTTAGTTTGTGAAGGTGAGTGAAAACTCAGAGACAATCAAATCATGCATCAACCATTACGTCCTCTAAGAGTTAATAACTTTTGTCATATGCAAACAGTAATGCTTCGTGATTCTTGCTTGCTGTATATTACTGATAATGAATTTATTTCCATACCATATTGCGGCTTCTGAAAAAGACCAAGCAAATTGAACTGACAGTTACGTAATCCTACCACCAACAGTATAAACACGGCATTCCAAATAAATTATACAATGGAGCGGTTGTTGAGTGTTTTAGTCAACTAAAATTGCTGTATATTTGTCAGTCAAGCATAAAATGATAATAATAATTTAAAAAGAAATATTGGAGATCTATTGCTCAGTTCTGAGCTGCTTTCTATCCTAAATGATACAGCTTTGCGTCATGTTTGTGTAATGATGTAAGTGTACGGTCGCCATGTCATCAGCATTTCAAAATTAGAGAGAAAAACAATGTACAAAATTAGATGGTAGAAAGCATGAAGAACCCCTCCGGTGCTCCAAGTGTGATCTATACATAAAGAATCTCACCGGCGCTCCAAGTGTGATCTATACATAAGGCACCTCACCAGTATCAAGTGTGATTTATATATAAGGAACCTCACCGGTGCTCCAGATGTGATCTATACATAAAGAAGCTAACCGGTTCTAAGTGTGATCTATACATAAGGAACCTCACTGATTTCAAATGTGAGCTATACATAAGGAACCTCACTGATTCCAAGTATGATCTATATAGAAGTAACCTCATCGATGCTCTAATTGTGATCTACACAGAAGGAACCTCACAAGTGCCCCAACTGTGATCTATACATAAGGATTTCCGCTGGTTTTAAGTGTTGTCTGTACACAAGGAAGATCACCGCTCCGAGTGTGATCTATACATGATGATCCTTGCTGGTGCTCTAAGTGTGATCTATACTTAAAGATCCCCATCCTGCTCCAAGTGTGATCCATCCATCCATCATGTGCCATGCCGGTAAGCATGGGCGGTCATGTTCTGCAATCTCACTCGATCACCAGAGTCGTGGATCAGCTCCGTTTTTCTGTCTCGACCATGCCACAAGGCCAAGCCATCCAGGTACTTGCTTCTATGTCTTCCCCTTGGTCTGTTCCCCTCGATCTTACCAGTTGTCACCCAAGTTCTCCAAATCATTTCTTCTCATAACATGCCCAAAAAATTGTGACTGTCTACGTCTAATGTCTCTAATCAGTTTACGATCTTCATTTGTTTCTTGAAGGACTTGTTCATTGGTCTTTCTGGCTGTCCATGGTATTCTTTGCATTTTCCTCAGAAACCAAATTTCTACAGCCATCAGATGTTTTTCAGCCTGACTGTTCATTGTCCAAGCTTCACGTCCATATAAAAGTACAGGTTCTATGTAGCATCTCAACACTCTTTTTCTCGTTTCAGTTGACATCTTTTTATTGGTCAGTATGTTTTTCATCTTGCTAAAGGCTACTTTTGCCATGGCGATTCTTGTTCTAATCTCTTCAAGGCATCTCCCATCAGATGTTATTACTGTTCCAAGATAATTGTACCTATTCACATGTTGAAGAACATTCCCATTTACTTGTATATTACATTGTGGTATTTCGCTCTTCCTAGTGACGACCATAACCTGTGTCTTTTTACAAGTTAATTCTAATCCTAGTTGTTCACTGTGTGTAACAACCGCAACTACTAAATTTTGCAGGTCCTGTTCATTGTCTACAATCAAGACTGTATCATCTGCATATCTAATGTTATTGGTGCATCGCCCCCATTGTTGATTCCTTCCATATCTTCAATATTTCTTAAAATACTTTCACTGTACAGGGAAAACAGATCTGGAGACATTACACATCCCTGTCTCATACCTCTCTCAATAGGCTGATATTGGCTTACTTCATTATCAACTCTTATGGCAGCTTGTTGTTTCCAATATATGTTTTTACAAGTCTAAGGTCTTTTCCATCAATTTGTAGATCTTCAAGCATCGTTATCATGTTGACATGTCTCACTTTATCGAAAGCCTTTGTGTAGTCAATAAAGCAAAGATGTAGATCTTTGTTTACTTCTATAGAACGTTCGATTACGGTTCTCAGTATATACACAGCATTTACTGTACCCTTGCCTTCTACAAACCCACATTGTTCTCCTATTTCAGGTTGTATTTTCCTCCTAACTCTTTGCATGATAATTCTTAGCAATATCTTCGTGATGTGACTCATTATACTAATTGTTCGATGTTGATCACATTGCAAGGCTCCTGATTTCTTTGGGATTGCAATAAATACAGAATTACATAACTCCTGAGGTATATTTCCAGTATTATATATTGTATTAAGCAGACTGGTAACTTTATCTATTCCATATTCTTCTAAAGCATTAATCATTTCTGTTGTGACACTGTCTGAACCGGGGGTCTTGCCAGATTTCATATGGTTAAGAGCATTCTGAACTTCCATCTTCAAAATTGCTGGTCCTTCATTATTATTTTGAACATCATACTGTTCGTCTCTGTTATTGTAATAAAGGTTTTTCACGTAATCTGAACATTCATGTAAGATCTGATCTTTTTTTATTATGACTCTTACATATTTTGTCTTTAGGCAGCCTGCTGATGTAAGTGTTCTTTGACTAGTAAGCTCCTGAATTCTTTTGTGCATTAGTTTAACATTTTTACTGTTGTGTTGTTTTTCAATTTCTCTGCAATTTTTCTCAAGCCATGTTTATTTTGCCTCCTTACATAAGGTTCTGACTTTTCTGTGAATTTCTTCATATTTGGCAGGATTATTTTTGTTCTGTCTTCTTGTTTCCATTAGTTGTAAACTTTCTTCAGTCATCAATGTCTTACGGCCCACTTTCTTTACTTTTGGAATAGTTTTTTCTGCTGCACAACAGATTGAATTCTTCAGCATTTCCCATTGATCATCTACATCTTGAAATAGGATCTCTAGATCAGACAATAAATTAAATTTGTTCTTTACTTCTATGTTAAAATTATCTTGTATTTCTTTGTCAGTTTTCAATTTGCACAAGTCATATTTAGGGGTTCCTGCTGTATACTTGACTTTCTTTAACTTTACCCTCAGTGTTCCTGTAATTCATTTGTGATCACTGTAACAGTCTGCATTTGGAACTGTTATTACGACTGTTAACGCATTTCGAAACCTTTTGCTAATCAGGATGTAATCTATCTGGTTTTTAATCCTGCTGTCTGGACTCCTCCATGTCCATAATCTTCTAGGATGCTGTTTAAACCAAGTGTTTCCTGCAACCATTTCTTGTTCTTTTGCCTATTCTACAAGTCTGTATCCTCTTTTATTTCTCTCTCCCAAACCATGGTTGCCTACACTGCATCCATCACTTTGCTTTCCTATTTTTGCGTTGAAATCACCCATTATGATATTTATCTCTGATTTTTTACAGTTCTTCAAAGCAGACTCCATGTCATTATAAAATTCCTCTATACTTTCTTCACTGCATTCACTTGTTGGGGCATATACTTGAATGACATTTATTTTAAAAGGTCTTCCGTTTAATTTTACTAATAGAACTCTGTCTGACACAGCCCGATAATAGAACTCTGTCTGACACAGCCCTCTGTCTCACACAGCCCGATTGTGATCCAAAGATAATAATAATCGCCATCCTGTTCTGAGTGTGATCTATACATAAAGATCACCATCCTGCTCCGATTGTGATCTATACATAAAGATCGCCATCCTGCTCCGAGTGTGATCTGTACATAAAGATCGCCATCCTGCTCCGAGTGTGATCTATACATAAAGATCGCCATCCTGCTCCGAGTGTGATCTGTACATAAAGATCGCCATCCTGCTCCGAGTGTGATCTGTACATAATAATCGCCACCGCTGCTCCGGGTGTGCAAGGGCAGAAGCAGACCGAGAGAAGTGGTGTTTATTTGAATAAGACGATGTAGGGAAGGATATCTTCAATTGAATTGTTCCAGAATACCAAGGACCGAGATCTGTGGAGAGATAAAAACGCTAATTCCACCACACAATGTGCATGGTGAAGATTATGATGATGGTGATACAGTCTCTGGCTTTTTAGTGCGCGCGCGCACGCGCGCGAGGGGACACACACACACACAACCAAAACTAAAACAAATAAATATCTTTGAAAAAGGTTTTATAGACAGTGGAACGGTTTAATACCACAATACAATATTATAAAATTATATTCTTATAATATCATCACCACGAAGCAGATTCTTAGCAGAGCGGCGCTTTCATAACGCCAAAATGTTCCACTATCCTTCACTAATTCTCCTGCCTCAAGCATTTTTATGTAAATGATGTCTGCAATCTTCTGTGTCCATCTTCATGTAAAGGATGTCTACAATCTCCTGTGTCCATCTTCTTGCTGGTCGACCCTGCCTCGTCTTACCAGAGCCACACCCTCCATCACTGTTCTCTCTAAACTACCGCGACACTTAAAATGGCCGTGATATTTCAATTTCTGAGACAAGATGCTATTTATGTGCCTGTTGTCATCGGTGCTCATATCTTGTTGAATAAAGAATGTAATATGTTTATTCTTCTTGGTCCACAATATTCAAGACACTTTCTAATTATGTTAACAATATTAAAATCAAACATATTCATCTAGATTATCCAACATTGTTTAATAACTATTATATTAGGAACGTACATTTGAAGCCAGTTCCAATAGCTTTATTACAAAAGCATGAAAGAAACATTAACAGGTGTGGTAGAATTAAACAAAGCATTCATTTTGAATGAATTATGCACCATGGGTTGGTCAGAAGAAGTCGCCGTAGGCATTCAGGCAAGCATCCCATTGCTTAGGTAGGCGGCAAATGCCTCCCGCAAAAAAATATTGTGGTTGCACACTGAACCAAGTGTTTACCGCGTTCATTGCGTCTGAATCTGTGTGAAATTGTTGCCCCTTGAAAGCTTTTTTATTTTTTTGAGGTCCGAACATCACATGGTGACAAATCAGGACTATAGGCTGGATGTTGCAGAATTTCCCACTTCTTCCTTGATAATGCTTCCTGCACAATCATTGCGACATGCGGATGAGCATTATCGTGCACCAAAATCACACCGTGAGAAAGCCTGCCGGGTCGTTTATTCTTGATGGCTTTTTGCAGCTTGTCTGATGTTTGCAAGTAGTGGGTAGAGTTGATGTTGACACCAGGTTCTTTAAAGTTGGCCAACAATAGCCCTTCATGGTCAAAAAATGCGCTCAGCATAACCTTACCAACGGAAACCTGTAACATGAATTGTTTGGCTTTTGGTGATCCAGCATGCTGTCATGATTTCACTGTGTATTAACCAGATAATGACAATACAGACGGTCAGATTCATGGCATGTGTTCAGGGCCACATTTGTTTTTAACCGGGACAGAAAACCAATAAAGTCTGAATGCACAGCTGCAGTTGTTGACAACCAATGGCAGGTAGATCAAAGACACCGCTGACCTTGAGAAGTCTTGGATAGACAGAAGATATGTCGGGGAATTGTGGACACGTGGTTGTAACACGCTGGTTTGTTGTAGCTGTCAGGACAGGAGAAGTTAACTCCTGCATTGATTACAAACAAGGGAGATAATGATTTATTCTGAAATTGTGCCCCCTGAGAATACCAGTGTGAACATCAAAAGAACGTCACGTGACCAATTCAAGGCGTTTGCCAAAAAAACACGATTTGGGGACTGTGACATATTCACCTATCCATCATTTTCAGCGCGTCAACGTTACACAGCAACCCAGAGATTATCAAAACAATTACAGCACCGTAGAACATCGAACGCACTAAGCGATACTAATGACAGACAGATGCCAGGATAAGAATAGAAAAGGTAGCGTCAACAGAATAGAATGTGACTGGTAGAGACACATCACGTGGATATAGCGTCCCCCAGCTTGGGCGCCGCTTTAATAAAACCGCGCACTTCTATGACTTCAGAGCGAGCGAGCAGTCGCCAAAGCTATGTGTTGTCCAACTTTCAAACTTTTACAACGGGCAGTTTGATCTAGTCTGAGGTAAGCGTGTGATTCTCAGATCTAAGTGGTACCAAGATGTATAACGTAAAGGTATCCAGTGTTGTGCGTCCAATGAATTGTATTTTTGATAAAATAAATCTCTGAAAATGTGAAAAACTGCCGATCGCAACTTCAATACTGGCGCCATTTCCCCGGCGAAACTGACATCTTATAATTTCTCAAAACTGCAAAACTCTGACTTTCTACACTACATCTAACAACTTCACTATGTGCATATGACTATAATCTATCACAGAATAATGTACGAGATGAAATTTCCAATGCACTCGAATGCTTTTCATCAAAAAACTTCTAGGAAAACGTTTCTGCAGAGATAGTCAGCTGGTGCAAACGAAACACTACCTTGCTTTAAAAATGTACTTAATTCTGTCTATTTTGCAATCTAAAGAACTGAAACAGGAATTATACTCTTCCTTTTCTCTTTACGAATTGAAAACAAATAGTATTTGATAGAAATTAGTTTATTCATGTGTCAGATTTTATTTAGACAACGCACTACATCAACTGCATTGCTTAAAATAGGTTTATGTTCACAAACACCATTTGTGATAGCCGACCTACTTAATCTGCTCAGACTAACGGGTGAAAATTACCTTGGTCTATAGCCAACTGTGTCGCCAACAGAATGGACATGATATGCACTGGTAAAAGATGTAGGAGAAGTATAAGTAGACAGAGAGGAGGAGAGTATTAGGGAAAAATACTTTAAGTAATAATTTTTTTTCTAATATATTGTGTCATGACCTTGTATAGATTACATTTTGTAACAAATACACATCAGAAATTCTGTATGTTGGACATGAACCACAATAAAAGCACACTAGATGAGTTAAACTCATATTAACTGATGTAGATGTGAGGACAATTAGTACAAGCTATGGAACCCCACACAACAGAAGTTAACTCAACACAATACACTTCACACCACACAACTCCACACCACAACGGCAGGAACAAGGAAATGATTTAGAATAGGAAGTAGTTGCCTTGGAAAGTACAGATAAACAATTATATACACAATTTAGAACAAATAGAGTAATGTGGATGTTTAAATGTATGCCATTTATACAAATGCATCTCATACTTGTGTTGATCTTGCCTGTCAGCTTGATTACCATGATTCAGGGAACATCGCATTATCACTCTTATCTGTGTCTGACTGTACACTACTCACTGAACTACAGGTCCACTGAGGAAATGCATACAGCAGGTACCAGACAACAGAAGCTGCATCCAGTGTAATAATCTCTGACCCACCCCAAAGTAACACAACAATACTTCTTCTGATCTTATCATTTTTGTTTTGTTATGTTGTGTTCGCACTATGAACATGCTGTAAAGGATTATAATACCTGTATGAATTTTGAACAGTGATGTCTTGGTGCCACACCTAACCAACAAGGAGGGAAGAGGAGTGAATGAGATGATCAACACCTGTGATGGCAGATGACTCCAGCCTTAAGCAGAGAATGAGAAGTCTTCAGTGAAGCTAAACTGGCCCAACCTGAAGTGGATCCATCAGACCATGGACCCAGGCTTATCCACATCTCATCACACCAGGTTTTCTTATCACTCCCACAAACTTCACCCTCTCAGAAAATGATTTTCTTGAATTATTGTTGGATGTAGAAATTGTTAACTATAACACATTTTGGTAGTTAAAATATCTCACTATACAATGAATGTTATTATTTATTGACTGACTATACTTGGTCCTATGAAAGTTTTTTCTATTTCATTCTGTAAATGTTAACAGCTGATGAAAAAACAAAGAAAATGTCAAATAGGCCAAAAGAAACTGGCACAGTCAATAAATTTGTTTAAATGTGAAGATCTCTTCCACTTAATTTGTCAGTCCAAACTATCTGTGGGAAAATCTCTATCTTGTGTGTAGAACATGTCTCAATGCTCCCTTGTGTTTGTTGAATGTTTAATTAACAGATACACATTCACATAAGATAAATTCTTAGTTGGAGAGAGAGAACAGGAGACTCTTCATCTTTAACTGTTCCAAATCCATGTTATATTGCACCTGATTCTTATTGAGAAAGTCTTTTCA
This sequence comes from Cepaea hortensis, assembly GCA_963921405.1. Classification (NCBI taxonomy): domain Eukaryota; kingdom Metazoa; phylum Mollusca; class Gastropoda; order Stylommatophora; family Helicidae; genus Cepaea; species Cepaea hortensis. The sequence goes on from OY992886.1 coordinate 61,364,107, forward strand.
GACAATTTCTTAAGATGGAAGAAGGGGGTTCGTGAGCTATACCATTAAATACCAGGTGGAAAGACAGGGGACAAACCTAGTGATGACTTTTCTATTAAAAGAGGACCACACACCCTTAGACGAATAACCAAATCCGAGTCTGTAAATCTTTCAAGGGTCGTATTCTTGATCTATTTACATATAAGAAGAGGATGGGGCCCAGCTACCTTTAACAGAGATGGGTCATGCACTTTAGTGATTGCCAGTCCCTTCAAAATATACGACATATATTGGATGCCCGTCCCGGACTTTGAAACCCAGCAGACAGTTTAGATAACTATTATCCTAGATGATAAACCCTGGGAATAGATAGATATCTGACGAGGGATTCTAAACTATAGTAGATCAGTGACACTAGATGTGAACAGTATTCATGTGTGAATTGGTGACATTGTACTTGTTTTGAACAATTATAGAAATTGTTACACAAATTTAGATTTCCAGCTTTGTCATGTTTACATATGTTGAATAGACATCATGTGGGGTACTGATTGACTTCCATATGATATGATTGACAATTATAGAGGTTGTTAAACAAATTAAGATTTTTAACTTTGTCACTTCACATATGATAAATGAACATCATGTGGGGTACTGATTGACCTCCATATGATATGAATGACAATTATAGATAGAATATGGCAAGTGACTGATCATTTCTTCTGAAAAAAGGAGGGCCTCTTTCATATAGGTCTATATTTCAGAAAAAGGTGTTCCAGAGGAAATAGAGTGAGAATTTACCATCTACAACATTATTCTCTTTCGAGAAGATGTCTTTCTATAGAGGAATTTGGACTTAGAGAATTTCATCACCGACTGGGAAAAATTTTTCTCCATAGGGAAATCTCTATCAAAATTTCAAGTTCTTTTGGGAAGAGTGCAATCATTCTGGGTACTTCTTTGCTTCTGTCTTTAGCTTGAGGAGCATTGACAGAAAGACAAGAATTTAAGTTGCAATTATTTCTTAGGTCAGATTCTCGTGGTGTATAAGAACTATTTTACTTGGGTCAGCGGACATTAGTTAGTTTTTGCTTGTTAATATTGTGCATGTTATGCTGTATAATTTCAGATCCGGGAAGTGACAGGCTTACCCAGACCTGAGCAAACTGCACAGTATTATTTTTTTTTACAAAAAGATAGGGTAAACAAAAATAGAGCATGGCCGAGGCTGCTAAGTTCCGTGCCCAGACAGTAGAAATAGGCAAACTATGCAATTTAGACGGCCCTGAGCTGGCTAAATTTGTATCAGATGAATTCGACAGGAGGGAGAAGTTGCAGGCTGAAATTGCTGAAAAGGAGAAGCAACGCCTACAATCATATGAATTAGAACAACAGAAACTTCAAGCTGAAATAGCTGAGAAGGAGAGTAAGTTGCAGGCTGAAATCGCTGAAAAGGAGAAGCAACGCCTACAATCATATGAATTAGAACAACAGAAACTTCAAGCTGAAATCGCTGAAAAGGAGAAACAACGCCTACAAGCTTATGAGTTAGAACAAAGGAAACATGAAGATGAAATAAGGGATAGGGAACGAGAACGTCAACATCAACTGGAGTTGAAGAGAATGGAGACTGATCTGGAGATCCGAAGACTAGAGGGAGGGATTCCCCCCACCCCCTCAAACTCACTAGGTTTTCCAGTGACAGAACAACATTCCAACGTCTCGTACCAAAATTCCGGAGCGATGTCATTTCCACTAGAACCATTTAATGAACAGACGGACAATGTCGAGGCTTTTTTATCACGTTTCGAACTTATGTGCGTCAGTTGTGGTCTAGAACAGGAAAAATGGGCGACGAAACTATCGCAAGCTTTAAGGTCTACCTCGTATGACGTGTTCTCTAGACTCACTCGAGAAGAACAACAGGATTACGAAACACTCAAAAAGGCACTCTTGAGCCGATTCGAAGTGGACGGGGACTCTTACAAAGTTCGATTCAAAACCGCAAGGAAAGAACCGGGCGAAAGTTATGCGCAATTAGTTGAAAGGCTGAAATCTTATGTTCAACGATGGGCAAGTCTAGGTAGGTTTGATGAGAGTTTCGAAGGGCTCCGAGAGATGATCATCATAGATCAGCTAAAAGGAAAGATGTCGAATGAAATGAAAGCATTCTTAACCCAGAACGGAGCTGACCGACTAGAAAGCATCATCATCCTAGCCGAGAGATTTGAAAAATCTCAGAAGGAAATCGGAGGTAAGGGACGTTCGGCCAACATTCCCCCTCAGGATAAAACTTCAAAAGCAAAGGAAGGTGATGGCAACTTGGGCACCAAGAAAAATGGGAAAACCAAAAACATCCCTCAGAACACAGCCCAAACAACAGCGAAGGAGGAAAAATTATTCTGCACTAATTGTAAAATTAAAGGACACACATTGAAGAATTGTAGGAAGAAGCCACCTCCACACACAGCTGCTTGTTTGGCCAGCCGAAGAGAGAAAGGAGTGAACACTGATGAAACGTCCAACCAGACACCTCATAAAGACACCGCATCTCATCTTCCGGTTGTCGAGTCCATATTGCTGAATGGATTCAAGACGACCTGTCTCTATGATACCGGGTTATCGTACGACTGTGTTGTATCATCATCCTTAGTTCACCCGGAACAGGTGACAGAGGAGATCGTCGAATTACAGGGACCCCTGAAGAGCTCTGCAACTATGTCTCTTCCGGTGGCAAAGGTGAGCATAGCATCTCGTTATGTCACTGGGACAATCAAGGCTGCAGTCTTAGAAGATCCTATATATCCCGTAATTCTTGGCTGTAGATTTATAATTCTAGGAGAACCTGTTCAACCTGTGGCGATGTCGACGATGACAACTCGATCCCAGACGAAAAAGACTCCGGAAACAACTACGCCAATCCCTCGAAAGGAGGAACTGAAGAGGGCACAAGAAGCCGATAGCACCTTGGAACCCTGCTTCAGGAAACTGCCTAAATCACATTTACCTCCACGTAAAGGTGAGCTGTTTATGAAGTCAGCACTTCTATACAGGAAAGCAGGGAGAGCTGGACAAGAGTTCAACCAACTTGTTGTACCAACTCCACACAGGGCTCAGATTCTTGAAATGGGCCACAGTCTACCCTTTAGTGGGCATATGGGTATCAACGCCACTACACAGCGCATTGCAACTCACTACTTTTGGCCAGGGATGAACGCAGACATACAACGGTTTGTAAAATCATGCCCACAGTGTCAGAAAGTATCACCAAAACACCGGACACCACCGGCAATGTTGGGTGATCTGCCCATAACAGGAATACCGTTCGAGAAGGTAGCTGTAGACATAATCGGACCCCTCTCCGCAACGAAGAGGCGAAATCGATTCATATTAACGCTTGTGGACACAACGACCATGTGGGCCGAAGCGGTTCCTATGCCAAGCTGTGACTCCAAACACGTTGCTGAAGCATTATTAGGAATATTCACACGTCTAGGATTCCCCCAAAGAATCTTGACGGACAACGGTTCACAGTTTCGTAGTAAACTTATGGAGGAGACATTTAGACTTTTTCATTCACGCCATATCTTTAGTTCACCATATTACCCGCAATCCAACGGACTTGTGGAGCGGTGGAACGGGACCTTGATTAGTATTCTGCGCAAAATTGCCCAGGAGAATACGGAGGATTGGGATTTGTATTTACCCGCAGCACTATTCGCTTATAGGGAGGTACCCCATCACTCAACAGGTTTTGCTCCAGCAACATTGTTGTTTGGACGACCAATCAAGGGGCCATTGGAGGCATTGCTACGAACATGGACTGATGATCATACAGACGATACAGTCGTGACTGCATCTACGTATGTTGCCGAGTTGAAGAATCGTTTACAACACAGTTGGAAACAAGCGAATGTCAATCTACGTAAAGCCAGACGAAGAATTGCTAGCTACTTCAATCGCAAGGCAAAAGATAGAGAGTTAGAGGTGGGAGAGAAGGTGATGTTGCTGCTTCCAACCAGTCAGAATAAGCTGCAAATAGGATGGAGAGGACCTTATGTAGTGACGGAGAAAATCTCACGTACCAACTACAAGATTTCTGTCAAAGGCAAGATGAAAGTATTTCACATAAACCTTCTGAAGAAATATAATGAAAGACCCTCAACCACCGAACCTGCACATCTGATGGCCATGAGTGTGGCTACTGAAGTCGAAGAAGGATCAACAATGGGAGTCGAGTACCCACTGCAAGCCAAAGAAACCTTTAAGGATGTGGAAATTAATCCCAACTTAACAAAGGATCAGCAGGAGTAGATTCGGGAACTTATGGTTATGTATGCAGACGTACTTACAGATAAGCCACGAAGAACTGATTTGGAGGAATTTGACATGAAGTTAAATGACACAGTGCCTGTGCGAGTCAAGACTTACCCAGTTCCTTATGCAAAGCAAAAGACTTTAGAGGAAGAAATACAACAGCTACTCACCGCAGGAATAATTTCACCATCTGAATCACCTTACAGTGCCAGCGTCGTATTATTGAGAAAGCCAAGTGGAGAACATAGATTGTGCATCGACTATCGACAGCTCAATGCTATTTCTGAATTTCAAGCAGAACCTCTGCCTGATCAGAACAAACTCTTCACAGCACTCAACCGAGCGAAGTACTTTACTAGGATTGATCTCAGTAAGGGATATTATCAGATTCCTGTAAAGGAGGAGGTTAGACCATGGTTAGCTTTCAGTACGCCTGGAGGACACTATGAGTTCAACGTACTTCCATTCGGATTAAGTAATGCTCCTAGCGTTTTTACACGTATGATGAGAAAATTACTTGACCCACTACACCATCCAGACATTAGTCACTTTATGGATGATATACTGATCGCAACTGAAACATTTGACAAGCATGTAGAAACACTACATCTTTTGTTCAGACGACTCAGAGAAACTGGATTAACGGCTAGGCCAAAGAAATGTCAAGTAGGATTCCAAGAATTGGACTTTTTAGGTCATAAGATATCTCATGGACTAATAACTCCACAGGAAGGAAACGTGGACAAACTCAAGAGAGCACCTCGTCCAAAGACAAAGAAGGATGTGAGATCATTCGTATCTTTGGGTGGATTCTATCAACGATACATTAAAGACTTCAATACTCTGTCAGCACCTTTAACGGATCTTACCAAAAAAGGGAATCCAGAGAAAGTCAATTGGTCTGCTGAATGTGAGAGAGCTTTCACAACACTCAAACAAGCCTTAACCAATCACCCAGTTTTACATCTGCCAGATCTCAACCAACCATTCGTACTGCGTACAGACGCCAGTGACGTAGGAATTGGGGCAACGCTGTTGCAGAGAAAAGGAGATGAAACATCAGAGCTATTCCCTGTAGCTTATGCCAGCAGGAAATTGAATGCAGCGGAGAAGAATTATAGTGTTATCGAGAGAGAATGTTTAGCTCTCGTATGGAGTGTACAGAAGTTTCAGGCATACCTATATGGAAAACACTTCACTGTACAATGTGATCATCAACCACTTATGTTTCTCGCAGCATCCAAAAATTTGAATGCAAGACTTATGAGGTGGTCACTACTTCTACAACCATACTCGTTCCAGATAGAATATGTCCCTGGAAAGATGAATGTGGGAGCAGACTTTCTAAGTCGACACCCAGTGTCTGATGAACCAGGTCAATCAGATACAGGAGAGAATACATTGGAGTAAATCATATAGGAAAAGCTTGACCACTGTAAATGCTGGAAACTTAGTTCCATACCCTAGAACAATCTGGAGTGGGGCTATGTGACATATTCACCTATCCATCATTTTCAGCGCGTCAACGTTACACAGCAACCCAGAGATTATCAAAACAATTACAGCACCGTAGAACATCGAACGCACTAAGCGATACTAATGACAGACAGATGCCAGGATAAGAATAGAAAAGGTAGCGTCAACAGAATAGAATGTGACTGGTAGAGACACATCACGTGGATATAGCGTCCCCCAGCTTGGGCGCCGCTTTAATAAAACCGCGCACTTCTATGACTTCAGAGCGAGCGAGCAGTCGCCAAAGCTATGTGTTGTCCAACTTTCAAACTTTTACAACGGGCAGTTTGATCTAGTCTGAGGTAAGCGTGTGATTCTCAGATCTAAGTGGTACCAAGATGTATAACGTAAAGGTATCCAGTGTTGTGCGTCCAATGAATTGTATTTTTGATAAAATAAATCTCTGAAAATGTGAAAAACTGCCGATCGCAACTTCAATACTGGCGCCATTTCCCCGGCGAAACTGACATCTTATAATTTCTCAAAACTGCAAAACTCTGACTTTCTACACTACATCTAACAACTTCACTATGTGCATATGACTATAATCTATCACAGAATAATGTACGAGATGAAATTTCCAATGCACTCGAATGCTTTTCATCAAAAAACTTCTAGGAAAACGTTTCTGCAGAGATAGTCAGCTGGTGCAAACGAAACACTACCTTGCTTTAAAAATGTACTTAATTCTGTCTATTTTGCAATCTAAAGAACTGAAACAGGAATTATACTCTTCCTTTTCTCTTTACGAATTGAAAACAAATAGTATTTGATAGAAATTAGTTTATTCATGTGTCAGATTTTATTTAGACAACGCACTACATCAACTGCATTGCTTAAAATAGGTTTATGTTCACAAACACCATTTGTGATAGCCGACCTACTTAATCTGCTCAGACTAACGGGTGAAAATTACCTTGGTCTATAGCCAACTGTGTCGCCAACAGAATGGACATGATATGCACTGGTAAAAGATGTAGGAGAAGTATAAGTAGACAGAGAGGAGGAGAGTATTAGGGAAAAATACTTTAAGTAATAATTTTTTTTCTAATATATTGTGTCATGACCTTGTATAGATTACATTTTGTAACAAATACACATCAGAAATTCTGTATGTTGGACATGAACCACAATAAAAGCACACTAGATGAGTTAAACTCATATTAACTGATGTAGATGTGAGGACAATTAGTACAAGCTATGGAACCCCACACAACAGAAGTTAACTCAACACAATACACTTCACACCACACAACTCCACACCACAACGGCAGGAACAAGGAAATGATTTAGAATAGGAAGTAGTTGCCTTGGAAAGTACAGATAAACAATTATATACACAATGTAGAACAAATAGAGTAATGTGGATGTTTAAATGTATGCCATTTATACAAATGCATCTCATACTTGTGTTGATCTTGCCTGTCAGCTTGATTACCATGATTCAGGGAACATCGCATTATCACTCTTATCTGTGTCTGACTGTACACTACTCACTGAACTACAGGTCCACTGAGGAAATGCATACAGCAGGTACCAGACAACAGAAGCTGCATCCAGTGTAATAATCTCTGACCCACCCCAAAGTAACACAACAATACTTCTTCTGATCTTATCATTTTTGTTTTGTTATGTTGTGTTCGCACTATGAACATGCTGTAAAGGATTATAATACCTGTATGAATTTTGAACAGTGATGTCTTGGTGCCACACCTAACCAACAAGGAGGGAAGAGGAGTGAATGAGATGATCAACACCTGTGATGGCAGATGACTCCAGCCTTAAGCAGAGAATGAGAAGTCTTCAGTGAAGCTAAACTGGCCCAACCTGAAGTGGATCCATCAGACCATGGACCCAGGCTTATCCACATCTCATCACACCAGGTTTTCTTATCACTCCCACAAACTTCACCCTCTCAGAAAATGATTTTCTTGAATTATTGTTGGATGTAGAAATTGTTAACTATAACACATTTTGGTAGTTAAAATATCTCACTATACAATGAATGTTATTATTTATTGACTGACTATACTTGGTCCTATGAAAGTTTTTTCTATTTCATTCTGTAAATGTTAACAGCTGATGAAAAAACAAAGAAAATGTCAAATAGGCCAAAAGAAACTGGCACAGTCAATAAATTTGTTTAAATGTGAAGATCTCTTCCACTTAATTTGTCAGTCCAAACTATCTGTGGGAAAATCTCTATCTTGTGTGTAGAACATGTCTCAATGCTCCCTTGTGTTTGTTGAATGTTTAATTAACAGATACACATTCACATAAGATAAATTCTTAGTTGGAGAGAGAGAACAGGAGACTCTTCATCTTTAACTGTTCCAAATCCATGTTATATTGCACCTGATTCTTATTGAGAAAGTCTTTTCAGACAATTTCTTAAGATGGAAGAAGGGGGTTCGTGAGCTATACCATTAAATACCAGGTGGAAAGACAGGGGACAAACCTAGTGATGACTTTTCTATTAAAAGAGGACCACACACCCTTAGACGAATAACCAAATCCGAGTCTGTAAATCTTTCAAGGGTCGTATTCTTGATCTATTTACATATAAGAAGAGGATGGGGCCCAGCTACCTTTAACAGAGATGGGTCATGCACTTTAGTGATTGCCAGTCCCTTCAAAATATACGACAGGGACAACTAGTGTAACTCTGACAGCTGATGTGGGCAGAAGTGATAGCGGGCTCGATCCGTGTGAATAGAATCGCCTGTGTTGGTTGTGAGTAACATGTCTTATGGCAAATGGCGTATTCAATTCAGAGTTTGAGTCCGAATGGCATAAGGTATTTTAAAGATTGTGGAATAGCTTAGAAATATAGTTTAGAACTATATCATAGTGTTGTTGCATTGTGGTTAGGTAGTCAAGGAATATCAGCGACAATAGGTAGTCACATTGTTAAGATTAACTAGTGTAAGAAGGCAGGTGGCTCTGCTGATGGGGAATAGTGAAATAGGATGATATTTGGGGAGATTGGGGATGGGGAGAATGTACAATGATGGGATCTTCCAGTGAGGTCTGCTGGGGGTCTACACTTTACATTTTGCTCTGTCCTGATCTTAACCCACTGCAGACCGGAGTGAAGAACTCCTATGCCCATGACAGAGTTGGTTCACAGTCATGTATCTGAGTGAGGCGGACACACCCCCCATCTAATGGAGGTCAGGGACAGTTGCTATCACCAAATGTGTTGTTCTCTCGTTGACAGGTTCCTTTAGGTCACTCAAGTCACTGAGAATGGAGACTTTAGTGCAGGCAGTTATTCAGCAGCTTTTGCACTGGGCCCATGAGGAAAGGGGTTTGAAGGAAAAATCATGAAAGTATTTATCAAACGGTAGCAGAATACTAGTGATTGTTTTCTCCTCATCATTTTGGAGAAAGACCAAATCGTGAGATTAATGTTTTTCAAACATCACATATGAACAGAACACTAGAGTTGGTTTTTGTTACACCACATGGGAAAAGTCCAGTGGGTATTATGTTCTCACACGACGAGTAAAAAGACTAATAGATACTGTTTTTCCACATCACATGGGAATAGAACAGAAAAAACTGATTAGGTAGTTATTATAACAGTGGTCAGGTGAACAGTAGAAACATTAGACCGGAATTACATTTATTTCAAGGAACAGTATTTTCGTGTCATCAATAGACAAGGATGTTATAAGTCACCGAACAATAGGGACATGTATTAACGGTGTGTGATCCAGGCAGGATCAATTTCAGACTGCGACTAGGTATATACATGATCAATCAACGACCGGTGGAAGTCGACATCTAGCAGGATGGATTCATGCCTTGGTGAGGTCATCGTGGACTGAATGAAGATGTGGTGTGATCCTTTCTGGGATGATCGGGCTGGGCTCTTCAGCTACTTGGTCTAAGTCTGCACCCACTAGAATATTCGACACACATTCTACCCATTATACACACACACTTCTCACATCTATACTCTTTGCTTAATAAATTATTTTGTATTTATTTGTTAAAGCTAGAGTTGTGGAGTATGTTATGTTGGGGAGGAGTGAGAGGGGGCATGATCTAAGGGTGAGTGAGAGTAAGAAAGAGGTGTTTGCAGACCGACGGAGTTTTGTGGACGGAGTCTGGTGGTTTCTCTAAGACAACAATATTGGGGTAATAAAAATGTGGTGTTGATTCCCATCACTCCAAGGACGACACTAAAGTAAGTAAGAAAGACATACGACACATGCTTCCATTGCATGCTCTCTCATTTGCTGCTCGGCTCAATGTGGTGACACCATGATTCATCGCCTGCCACTATGAAGAAGAGAAATGCATCACCCTCCACTCTGTAACGCAGCAAGTGGTTAAAAACACCATCCCATGCGGTTCTCTTTTTATTAGTTGTTGGAACTCTTCATTGGCTGCTGAGGATGGGGACGGAGCGCTTATGGGAATGTCCCGAATGCTGTGATGTCGGTTCCTAAATCAATCAATCAATCAATCAATCTCTTTTTGGTGGTCGGTCAACGTCCGTGGTACCCACTGTGAACACACCTTCCGATATTGCAGTTTCTTACGAACGACCTTTTGAATTGTCCCAATTGACACATCAAATTCTTTCGCTAGCAAACGTATGCTTAGACAACGGTTCATATGTACTGCTGCATCAATTTTGGCGATGATTTTTTTCTGTTGCAACAATAAGCGCTTGATCCGGCCGTCGAAAATCTGTCGTGAACTGACGGGCTTTCCGAAACATTCGTGCACAGTCTGTCACTGTTGTTTTGGACACACATTTGCTACCGCACACTGCCTGCATTCTTTGATGAATGTCCACTGGTCGACATCCTTCAAATGAAAGAAACTGAATCACCGCTCTTTGAGCTTCTTTCGACGGATTTTTGATCAACCCAGTCATTTTCTCAACGGTCAGAAACAGTATCTATGCATCACGGGACGATAAGCACGTGCTCTTTTATTTATTGGTCAGTACTTATTAGATGACAATGAAATGATCATGTTCGACGTACGCAATTACGCGCGGTGCGGCACGAACGGATTTCAAATGAACAACCCTTATATACAGCGAATCACCCAGGGTTTTCTCCATTTAGAACCGTTCGAAATTTAGTGTTGTAGGCATAATAAATAATTATATTAACTGCTGAATTAAACACTTCAAAGTGTTTTCCAAGACTATTCACGACCAGATACAGCCTGCCATATCTTCTAGCAATGGCAAATTCTGGTTCCAAATTTGTGAAAACGCTGACCAAGATCTTTGGTGTGTTACAAATAATATACACCACAGAAATGAGAACCACTTGCTGCACTACACGCAATTCCTTGCGTGTCAGTTTATCAGAAGTCTTGTTGAGGTCAGCATTGGTATTCTTTGAGTGTCCATGATGATTAGATTTACAGGTAATGATGTTGGATATGGTCGTGGATTGCCGGAATCTGGCTGATGCGCGCAGACTGTTGGCCATAACGATAATACAGGCAATGACAATGACCTCCGTAACTAACGGTAACGCCATGTCCACTAGGGTCCAAACAACGACCTTGATTGACTCCCTGTAGGTAGACAGCCACAACGAGGGCCGGGAAGTGTTAGTCTTTAGATTAAATTTCATTCTCATAGACATATTTGCCAAGAGCGGTGTATAACTGGCCACGGAGAACACGGTAATTCCAGCCAGAATAATGACGGCTCTACTTCTGGTAAACGTGTGTTTAAACTGCAACGGTTTCACAATACACATACAACGAGCAACAGCGAGGTATGTCGTAGTTAGCATATTACTCACGTTGACCAAGACCATTATGTTAAAGAAGAACACTTTTATCCCAAAGAGTTCAATGGACCATTGCAGTTTGTATCTAATTTCCATTATATAGAAAGCCGTAGCTACTCCAAGACTGAATGAGATAATCAAATACGACAAGTCAAAGACGGCTAAAGCAAGGAAAGAAATGATGACTCCGTCATTGAGTCCCATATTGATGAAAGTTTTGATGATGATAATGTTGGACACAACTCCTATTAGTGATATTATTGTCCACACAACGGAGCATGACTCATTTACAATGAGATACTGTTCTTCTGTCATTAGTCCAATGTTTAACACTGACGTATTTTCCCCTGTCGTCATTGTCATTGAGTATGCTGCCTGCTTTCAGATTAAAATGGTATCTTCAGCTTAATATCTTGTCATTGCCGCATGTTCTTTTAATAAAAATATTTCCTTTTAGATTACTTTTGTTCTTGATGTAGATTTCATCCATGTTGACTGCAATACTGTTGGATTTAAAGTGTCATGGAGAGATTGAGTGATAATAATTAAGCAGTCTCACCCAAAGTATGCGAACGAGAATCGCCATTCCCAATTCAATAATTAAGCAAACTGTATAAAAAACAAAACACTGGTTAAAAAATGCATGCGCTACTAGCTACAATTGTCGCTAATAATACTTACCTTTCAGAGACATTTTAACATTGACCTGGGCTCTCTGGTCGACCGAGATTACAATGGGTAGCAGATCATGTTTTGGGAAATAAATGGGCGTGCTATTGACCACATCAGCCATGGCGTGTGTGTGTGTGTGTGTGTGTGTATATATATATATATATATATATATATATATATATAACCTATTCCGTGGCGAAGGTTTTACGGACGCAGTTCGTAATCCGGCATAATGATAACAAACCGTCTGGCGTTGGGTGTGTACAAAATAGTATGGGTACCGGTCGTTCAGAGAGCAACAGCAAACTACTGAACGTAAACTTGCTAAGAGATCACAACAGCAAAAATGATAGTGTTGACTGCGACGTCTTGTAAAGCAGTTGTCAGCAACCCACTTGCGACAGGCGTACAAGGATTCCCTTCTTTTACACTACACGAAGTGACAACTCGCATTGTATGTAAAAGGATACATGTTTATTTGGAGCTGATCAACAATAGCTCCATGAGCGGAATACCATCACGGTATTGAACATAGAATGTGATGACGCAAAAATGGAATGAGGAGATGATGTATACATTATAACTAATGAAGCTAAGCTAGACTATATAACTATAATACTGTCCTTTAATAAACACAAAGTATCCCTAGCGGATACACGTCCGATCTCTAAGCCGTCTGAAGTCTGTCTGTCTCGCTGAGCGTGGTGTGTTCAGCCACCAGCAATTAGCTCAGCGTGCGTTTGTTGGTTTACGTGCTGGGCCCTGGCTGTGCTGACCAGCGTTACTCGGTCCTTCCTCGTGCACTCGGTTTCCCAGTCTTTTGGGCAACTACGCTCATATTTACTGGTTGCCCTTCTTGATGACACAAGGGTGTCCCGTTATCGCTATTTATAGCGATAATGTCTCTCTTGTCTGGTCTCCTATCTTATTACGTCACTTGCCCTATTACTATGCTCTATTTTAGCTTAGAGCTATTTTAGCTCTCTATTATTAGATTGGAGTTAATTCCTAAGTCTTTGACAGCAGTGCTTCCAGAACTTTTCACTTTTGCGGATCGACATAAAATTTTTCTTTTGCACCAGGGACCGGTGCTGTTTAAAAAAAAATTTCTTCTTGTAATCCAGAATTTTATATGACCTCAATATACATTTTAATATAAATATAAGATTTAACGTAATTGTCGGTGTTGTCCCGGCGCTCTAAATACTGCTCCATAATATTATTGGATGACGGTGATTTATTTAATGGTGGTCCCATTTTCACGAGTGAAGATTTTATTGTAAAGATTTACAAATCAAAAAAAAAATTTTAATTTAAAAACTACATTTAGGTCTTCTTGTAAAGGTGTATATACACGTATACATACACCGACAGTAATAAACACCAATATAAAATAAAAATAAAATATATCTCGGAAAACGATACGAAATCAGATGTTAAACAAGCTGACTAAATTACAGTATGTTGTAACAAAATGATTTAATGATCAGCTGCTAACAGTAACTATTTAATGCGAAGGGTGGGCCTGTTTATTATTTACAAGTTTATCAAATCGTGGCTCGATTGTAGGCAGCGTTACCCGCGAAGGAGAACAAATTTCCATACTATTTCTGTATTTTGTCTTAATAATGCTCATTAACCAGTTTCGCAGAGATACGTCGACGGAAATAGAAGGAGAACTTTCAAGGCGATTTCATTAAGTTCAGGATATTCTGCTTCGACATGTATTAAACACGATGCTAGTGATCTCATGGTGTGATGTGGTAAAGATATTAAATGAGAATAAGGACAAGTTTGCTAGGGGTATTCCGGATGGTATGGGTCTCATTCCCAAACAACCCTCTGGAAGAAACCATATATAATTGCCCAAGAACCCCCAAGCATTGAACACGGGAGAAAAGGGTAGAAGTTCAACACTAATATATAATAATTGGTTCCTGTAGAAGGCAGGAAGATCCGGGAATTCTACCACAGAAAACAGAGGTTCACTATTTCATCCAATGAAGGTTTTCTATGCGTAAGTCTCCCGCCTCACCTTTAATCTCCCACCTAAATATAAACAATGACAGATGTCAACTGCCATGTACAACAACAGTATTACATACCAGATAGAAACAACCACTGTTAGACAAAACATCACAATGAATCACTGTATTATATAACAGATGGGGACCACCACTGTTAGACAAAAACAGCAACAAATAAATTGACTATAAACATCAACTTTGGAGCAAGACGTTCACAATGAATTAACTTAAAGGCTGGTTTAACCAATGAAAAAACAATATATTGTAAAACCATTGGTTCCTGGTAAAACACTGTTAGCTGAACCATGGTGACATCCCCATGAAATACATTATCATATTCATGTAACTCACACAAGTCAGACAAACAGAACCGACCCCCCCCCCCCCCAAAAAAAAAAAAAAATCCAAAAAGGTTCACCACAACCAACATGTACCAGGACAACAAACAAAATGGAAACTAATCCATACAATGATATATATAAGAAAAATCTATCTAACAAGTCAATCTCTGGAACTATCCTATGTGAGTGCAGATAAATCCCTCTCCTTCACAAATTCACCCAAAAGGTCTGGCCATAATCCCAATCTGTATAATCCAGAAACAGCGTGGAATATATTCCCACTTATCCGATAAATTTGGAATGGCACACACAAACGGGTAATCCAACGGAATAATATATATATATATATATATATATATATATATATATATATATATATATATATATATATATATATATATATATATATATATATATATATATATATATATATATCCATCAACGGCTTAAGCTTGAAGGGATAATCCATCACAATACCCACCAAGAATATAATCTACCAAGTCACAGCTGCTATAAGGAGCTGGGTTAGAGGCATTCCGGAGTGGTGTACCCGACTGATGTATATGTTTCCAGCTGTCCCTTTGATTGATTTATCTAGGATCAGTCACATAACCTTTCAGTACATTTTCGGATGAGAAATGACATCACATTCCCGATAGTATTTCCTGACAGAGAAAACTTGAGTTTAACATAAACATTCCAGCCATTTTCTGGATAAGGATGCAGGATATAAATATCCACCAGCTAAACACACGACTGTAATGACCTGGAGTGAGTAGAGGGTTGCCTTCCCATGTCTGGGATATGATGGATGAGAAGATTCAAAGGAACTGGGAGTCCGCAAAGCAGTCGGTGAATCCATACTGTCAAATGCTGGTGAATCCCAGACTATCCACGAGCCTCTTGTATAGGCCAGTTGAACGTGAAATCCGACGGTGCGTTCTTAATGAGGGTATCACTCTGTATCCATACAGGCCAGGCGAATCCTTGTGCCTTTGAAGACACTGAAATGATGAACGCCGTCCGGAAGCTCCCAGATATAGGGAATTGACATTACAACGTGGTCCCAATCCATACGAGTATCCAGGCGCTGACATAAGTATCCTGTGCGTGCGGCAGTAAACATTAGCACTCTCCAAACTCCATCAGGTATATATTAGTGGCAGGCTGATGACCCAGTTTCCTGACTCTAAATATAAGCATGTTGACTGTAAATCCACTGCCGATACTCCACCTGCATCCTTCCAGCGCTACGAAATGAAAAAAAGAACATGATCGAACCTATTAATAACAAAATCCATGTCTTGGCAAGATCACAACAAAATATGAATAAAGGAGAAGCAAAGGGGAAAGAGAAAGGATGGTGTTTCCATTCTTCCAATCTCTCGTCGCTGATTGTAGAGTTTATTCCAACTCCAAAAGTGAGTGATGTATTCACTCAAAGAGCATACCCAGTCTGGACTGATATTGGGACCTCCTGAGGAGTTAGACACTGCCTAACCACCCAAACATCCTGATAGTACAGTTGTCACATGACCAGGATCTCTGAGACACAGGAATCATGTCAACATTTGATCAATCTCCTTTCCACAGCTACAAACAGAATTAAGTAAGTATCACTGAAAAATGGCAAAAGGTTGACGACTAGACTATTCACCTCCTCCCCTTGGTGTACATACGCACACAAATACCTCTTTCATCATCATCATCATCATCATCATCATCATCATCATCATCATCATCATCATCATCATCATCATCATCATCATCATCATCATCATCATCATCATCATCATCATCATCATCATCATCATCATCATGTGCCTGTCCCCATTGGGGGTAATATTAGAATGTCTACTCCAGCAGTGAAAATATCAATCACGAAGATAAAAGGCAAAATACTCATAACAGATTGACTGATTCATTGACATTTAGCAACCGACATCACAGCATTCGGGGCATTTCCATAAGCGCTCCGTCCCCATCCTCAGCAGCCAGCGAAGAATTCCAACACCAATAGTTCCAGTAGCAATCTGATTATATGCCCGTCTCGCCTTTCCTCTGAGCGTCGAGCGTCGGCCAGATCTCCTCGTCACTCCTCGCTGCCTTATTCTTTCCAGACTATGGTGAACCATTTGCTCCTCCGAGGTGTACACGTACTCCCACAAGGCCGCAACCACGTCTGCCTTGTCATGCATCAATACTCCACCAAGTTTTGCCGAGCCAGCCAGTCTGTCCGCCTGCTCATTCCCCAGCACACCAGCATACCCCGGAGAAAAGATCCAGGTGATGCTTGCCACCCGTGACCTCCGAAGCGAAGCAAGCCACTCTTCACGAAGCCTGCCTGTCCTCACCCTCCTCAGCATGCTTTCTGAGTCAGTTACAATCACGATGTTTGTATGTATCGTGTTCTTCATCCAGCGGAAAGCTGCACTGACCGCCTCCACCTCCATTCTTAAGCTAGATGTTGTGGTTTCATACGCCAGGCTCCCCGGCACCAAACGTCGACCATTAGCTTTTGCTAAGAATCCCCAGGTACTTCTCCTACCTCTCAACACCGAACCATCTTTGTAGATAATCACATCGTCCGGGCGAGCATTATCCTGAATTAGTTGCTGGATTTCTACTTCCGTGGCCCCTCTGGCCACTCCCTGCACTCCGGGCTCAATTTGATTATAACTCTGCACAAGTCTGACTGCTCCGCTGGCACTCTGACCCACTCCTCTCCTCCCCTAATGTTCTCCATGATGCACACCTGTCTGATCGTATCCTCCGCCTGAGCCATCCATGATTTCCCTCTTATCAGTCTCTGACCCTTAACTGCGCCCAGCGCCTCATGGAACGAGTGATATTTCTCTGCAGCTACTCTGAGGTATGCCTTCGCCTGCATCACCTTGTGCCTACCAGCAACAGTCGGCAGACCAAGGATGTAACGCATACACTACTGGGGTGTCTCTGGATACTCATAACAGAGAAACATGTAAATCCTTTCGCATAACAATGTAGGAACCATCTAGTGGGTATTTACCCAACATCTCAAAACCAAAACATAAGAACATAGTGTCATTTTCCCCATCTGACTATTTGTAGCAGGGGGTTTAATGAATGCTGTTCTACCACCCACCAAATTCTGCGAGCCCAGGAAGTGCTCTGACTCAAGAACAACCACTGTAGTAACGCAACCACCTAAAAGTGTTGTTGGCAAATTCGTGAACATAAATTATTCGCCCATACAGACAACTATGGCGGAATGCAGACGGAGAATGCACGTCCCGTAAGGCGCTTGAATATTTGGTGCGTGTTCCTTTCCTCTCACTTGAGATTATATATCATACAAAATGACAATCCCATAACATAATTCATGAAAAAGATTACAAGATAATCACACCTCGGTGTATTTACAACGAAGTAAACAAGGATTAACTCCTGAGTGTACGAGAAGTCGAGCTACAGCCTAGCAAGACAATTCCTCTGCAAGAAAAGACTGATTGTTATGTTGTACAGACAGCAACATTTTCTGCAGCACAAGGAAAGAGATGCAAAGTATGCACTCAAAGAGAACACGTTATAATACAGAGACAGTTTGCAGTTTATATGCATTTGATAGTAAGATATATTCTAAAAGCATATAGAAAGTTTACCCATAGCAAAATGAGATTGCAAGCATTAGGAAAGCCAGCTGGACAGAAATGGCTGTCTTGCAGATTGCGAAACTCAGACCAACTTTTCAAAGAAATGCTAACCTCACAATTTTCAGTCCACATCAACCACGATACTTATTGCATCAAGGCATTTTCATACACCATAATATAAGACATTTTTCTGCTTACCCAAAGCCAAGTGAGGTCAATGGGCAATAAACATGCTTCCACTAACTCAGGGAAGGACACGCGAGTACCGCACGCGACCGGCACATAGCCTAGTTAGCTACACATTTTCCCGGGGACTCAGCCAATAAATGGGCTGGATTTGAAACAAAGTTAGTTTCAATTAATTCTCCCGTTGTAATTTTGTACACCCTCTCCTTTCAAGGTAGCGCTTAAGGCACGTTTCTTGGAAAGCACTGCTGGATGACAACCAACACGTCACTCATGGTTTCGAAAACCATCTTCAATCCTTCGTCAGACTTCAGATTCAGCAGTTTATCCTGTAAAGTGGCATTCAAATCAGATGCTGATGCTATGAAAGGATTTCGAATCCATCCAGTCTCTATTCGTGGATCATCTTCTCGTGGAAAGTAAAACTCGAATTGTTCAGTCAAATTGCTCAAGTGTTCACTGATTACATTTCGTAGAATGAGATATCCAGCACTTCACCTGCGTCAGTGATAGTTGATGCTAGTGTCATGTAGTAAATGACAGTGAGGCAGGCAATTGATGAGTTAGCGCATCAAAGAAGAAGATAAAGGGTGTCACAAATGGTGAACATTGTGACACCAACATTGAACGCAATTTAGACGTCATGATAGGACGTCACCTAACGCCATAACGGCTTAAGCATTAGTTTGTGTGCCAGCGGACAAGGTGATCGGATGTGCTTTCAATACCAGTCTCGGGAGTCGAATCGTGACTGAAGTTCATAAGTCACTAAAGGCAGCGCTAGCTGTTGGAATTCGAGTATGGTGAGCTCCAGTTGAAGGTAGGAGCAATATATTGGATTTGCATGATACACTAGGCGTCTGGCCTTGTTCCCAACACTTTCACTAGTCTGTGGAGATGATTTCTGATTGAAGAGCGGGAGTGCCTGGAGAGAGAGAATGACTGAAGTCGGCATCAATCCCACACTCATTACCGTAGTCTACGATCAGCTGTAAGAAATACATTGCAGTTCATTCCATCAGTCTATGCGTTGAGTCGTTGTTGTGGAATTCAGATGGTTACCATGTCCTGTGTCAGAATGCCTCAATATATGCTGTCATGTACCCCTGATGCCCAGAGCCACATCGAGCTTGAGGTGAGCTCGCTACAGTATAGAGCCTGAACTCGTATCATTGTAGAGGAAGCAAGCCCCACCTCTTGACATGGGAGCATCGTCCGAAGAGATTTGAACCATTGGTTTTGACATGGGAGCGTCATCCAAAAAGATTTGAACCATGACCGAGTGACATAGTAACGGTCATTTTCGCAGCCTGATAAAGAAACACATTCATGAACATGCAACGTATCTGTAAATGTGAGGATCATGCCGATCAATAGCTGGTGATCAAGTGGCGCATCCTCGGTTGTTAATTGTCTTATCATCTTATAAATGATTAACCACACTGTCAGTGTCAGTTGGAGACTGTTTTCTGGATGCTAAAGAGGTCAGTACTGTACTTAATTGTCCGAGAGCCGTATATTGACATTATCGCTCTGATTGTTGATCTAGATAGAGAACATTTGCTTACGAGTTATTATACTCATTATAAGAGCAAGATTGAAAGTCTAAGTGGACTATATTTGGAAAAACTATCAAGTACTAGTTTGTGGATTAAAAATAGAGGTCACGATACATAGGAGACACACGGGATACGGAAGATTGGTAATAACTGTTTGATATCAAGATCTACAAAGGCAGAGATTGTCGGATCGTCATTGAGTTACCTTCGCTGGTTGATTGTATCGTTTATACCAACAACAGTTCGTCACAGTGACATATGTTCTATGGAAAACGAATTTTTGTTTTTCCAGTGCTATTCAAGTGTACAAGATAATCAACGCCTCGCTGAGGCTGTGTCAACACAGTGGTCATCTTAGTGCATATAGACAGCGCATTACAAAATAGTGCTAAACCTGATAGCTACATTGTGTAGCAAATAACACTCACATCAGTCAGGCTCCTTCTAAGGTTGATCACAGGCATCGTGCCTAGAGTGTTATTTTCATAATTTGTGTAACCTACGACAGTTCAACATTTTAAACATATACGGAAACGTGATGAATTAACGCCTAAGTACAACGAAATGGACACAGTGATATCATTTATGAAGGTACGCAGACCTTGGATTTCGGGAACGTACAGATAAACTCATTAAAGTCGTACTTACGGAGTAACATCGAACAAAATTATTTATCAAATCGAGTGGATTGTTCTAATGTCAGACTGCTGGAAAAGGTTTACTTATTCTTGAGCTAAGTATTCTATTTGTTTGTGGTTTGTCAGTAATTAGTTATGGTCAGAATACTGTAATTTTGCACGCATTTATTTTGTCTGTATTATCGTAAGTGTGATGACGTCATAAGCGTGATACACAATTTTATGCTATTTTGTCTTGTGAGGTCTTATGCGCGGTGCATTATTGAGTTGTTACATAATGCTGGAATCTAAAGAACTTTAACTCTGTCTATACTGTAACTGCTGAGTTATAGGTCGTGTCTATTATAAAATTATTTGTCATTTTCATTATTAATGTATCTAATTGTAATTTATTAATTATTTCTTTCGACTTTCTTCGATTTTGTCTGTCGACTTTAATACCTATAAGCCATGTCTATGGTTTGGTAAAATATTTTTTTTTTTTTCGTTTCATTCATTTCACACTTTGAGTATTATTATTAAATATTGTAGAAACATAAAAACATGTCATCATTACAGGATTTTGTTGCAATTGGGAAAGATGCAGGTTTGACAGGAGCAGATCTTATATCGTGGTCGGAGAAACAATTTACAGATTTTCAAGCTCACGAAAGGAACGAAAGAGTTGCGATTAGACAATTGGAAAAGGATCGACTAGATGAACAAGAGAGACAAAGAGTATTTGAGAAGGAAAAAATGGCTATGGAAAATGACATAATTGCAGCTCAAATTGCAGCAGATAAAGAGAGGATAGCCGCAGAAAATGACAGAATTGCAGCTCAAATTGCAGCAGATAAAGAGAGGATAGCCGCAGAAAATGACAGAATTGCAGCTCAAATTGCAGCAGATAAAGAAAGGATGGCATTGCAAATCGCTGCAGATAAGGAAAAACTAGATAGAGAAGCACAATTAAGAGAAAAAGAGATGGCTTTTAATCTTGAGAAATTGAATACAGAAAAGCTTCTGAAGGAAAAAGAATTGGAGAATAACTTCAAAATGAAACAATACGAGAAGGACAAGGATGAACAGATTGCTAGAAACAAAGTCGAGGCACAATCCACAGATGCCATTAAGAAATATAATGGGGTGATAAAGACATACTCCAACTCCGATTCCGTCTCTGCATGGCTAACTAATTTTGAGCTAATCTTGAGACACTATGGAGTTGCGGAGACCGAATGGGCAGTTTTGCTGCATAGGCACTTAAGTGGTGAACCTTTGCAGGTTGTAGAACTGATCCCAGATGAGTTACGTAGTGATTACTCATACATTCGTAAGAGACTGCTGTCTCATTTTTGTCTTGACGAATTTGGCCTTCGTGCATCATTCAAAAATCTTAGTCCTAAAGCAGGACAGACGTTCCTTGACTTCTCCTCTTTGACTCAATTAACATTCGATAAATGGGCTCGATCAGCCAATGTTACCGATGACTACAAGAAGCTACGGGACTTGATTGTTAGAGACAGACTGATCTCGGCGGTTCCTCCATCTATGTCTACCTTTCTTATTGAACAGAAATGTTCGAGTATACAGCAGATGGATGAAAAGGGAGAGTCTTTCTTCGACGCCCACAAAGACATATTTAATAATAGTTTTTCCCCATTGGTGGAGACAAACGCATGTGATAGATTCCCTCAGAAATCAAGGAGATGGGGATACAAAACACAACAACAGTCTGGTGGACAACATCAAAGGAGGGAAAAACAACAACAACCAAAGTATCAACCTTATGTTAAACACGAGAAAAAGGGTGTGTGGACAACTTGTGAATACTGTGGTTTTACCCACGGCTCAAATCAAATGTGTGACAAACATCCGCAGTTTGACAGTTACATAAAGAAATTAGCACTTAGAAATAGAGACAGATTTAACACCTATCAAAGACAAACACAATGCTTTAAATGTAAAAGTTTTGGACATATGTTTGTATCTTGTCCTTTAAGACAACTGTATAAAGAAGCAAACATAGGGATGCTGACATCTAGTAGTGACAGTGACTCGGACGAGACTAGTCATGCAAATACGGTAGAGGTTGAATATTCTCCCATCGACCCAACTTGTGATACCTGCCAGATCTTTCATAAAGAGGGCAACTTGACGTGCGGTCATAAAATACACGTGCAGGAGGCTAATGCGGTCCAAATTACTAATGGATCACTGGTCGTACAACACGCCATGGTGAATGGAAAGAAATGTAGCTTAGTACGCGATTCCGGGTCGAGTATAGTTGGGGTACATACAAAGCTGATTAATGAAACCGACTATACTGGAGAACATGTGACCTGTAGGACTTTTGGAGGTGGAAGAGAAAAGTTTCAAGTTGCCTGGGCTGATATAAAATGCCCATATTTTTCTGGAAAAATAACGGTAGCTGTGCTGCCCGACCCATTTGTGGATGTCTTTATTGGAAACATCCCTGAATTATGTGATGTTTCGCTTGAAGACATAACAGAATGGGAAAGGAAGCATATTGTTGCAAACACACAAATACATAAAGAGAATCAATTACCTCATGTTGGTCTGGTTTCAAACACACACATGTCACATACAGTTATGGTGGAACCTAAAGATAGTAAGACAGTTCAAGCCGCAGCAATATCGCCGCAACACGACATCACGCCGGTAAATAGACAACCACAGGTATATATTAGGGCAGTGACAGTTCCTTCTTGTGGACCGAAGAATATGCTTATGAAAACAGATACTTCATTTGATGTAGTCGATACTTTCTTCTGGTTGATTTCCTTTTTATCTATCATAACAAACAAAGTAATAAAATGTATAGCTAAGGTTACAGGGAGTGTGATTAAGATGGTACAATATGGTGTACGCCGGAAGGTGAGCCATATTATAGGTATATATGATGATTCTGTACAAGGTATTCGAACAACCTGCCTGATGCCACGGTATGACGAATCTGAGAGTCCTTTGCAGGAAGCACATTCAATGATCAGTCCTAAGATCATTTTCGGAGCAAATAATGGTGTTGTGGTGGATGGTACCTGTTTACTGTCTGTCGTGTACATTCTTCCACAAGGCTGTAGGAAAATACTACATCTTGTCTTGTACTCTGGGAGAAAGGTATACGAATCACACAAACGCTATGGAATTACTTTATCGTTGGTAAATTCTGGTCAGAAATTGGTTAAATATCTGTTAGGAAGAAAATTCTTGGTCATCTCAAAGTGAATTTTACTAGCCGTAAATAAAACATGTAGCGTCATTGCGATTGTTTTGTCATCATAAATATTGTTATAAGTGGAGTGTACTGTATTTGTATTATTGTCTGGTTCATATTATCAATCATTTTTTTTTGTATAAGCAATTATCTTTATCTAAAACCTAGGCTCAAATAGACTGGGTAAGAGCGAGCATGGCGAAATTTATATAGTTGTATGGATCATATCTGAGATGGCGGAGGATTCTATACACATGACCGCGCCAGTAGCGCCTTTCTGTTTATAGGAATTCTTATACCTTCTTTTTGTTTTCAGAAGTATCCGTTATCATTCTACATTTATTATTTAAAGACATCACAATCGTATCAGCCATAATACTGAAATAGTACATCATCGTACATTCCTAGACAGATGGTTTGTTTTGTCGCATTCGGATGTTTGATTTTACGATAGAGCCAAATAAAACTGAATTTGCATTTTAGGAATTCAATTTTTAGAACATAAAATAATCGAGCTGATCTACTCAGTAGACTATAAATAAACTATGAAAGTTTTATGTATATGTAAATATATATATATATATATGTATGTTTTCTGTTTTATTTTTTTTTTAGTGTAACATTACGGTAGGATGACTGTGGCTAAGTCTGAAATACCACAGATAAATATATAATTTTTTTTTTTTTTTTTTTAAAAGAAAGTATAGACGTAACTTAGTCACTTGTTGTTATTATTATTTCAGAGAAACAGGTGAAAAGTTTCACGTGGCATAACCGATGTGTGTGGCTTCATTCTGTCACAAGCCAATATGAGAAACAGGTGAAAAGTTTCACGTGGCATAACCGATGTGTGTGGCTTCATTCTGTCACAAGCCAATATGGTAGTATCGGTGGTGGTTTGTGGATAATTTTAATTGTGTTAGTATAAGAAAATTATGAACAAATTCATGATTTCGGGAATTTTTAATATAGGACATAAACTCGAGGACAGAGTCTGTGCGAATCTCCGATCAAATTATTTAAGATACATGTTTCATAAAGGAATATGTTTATTGTTTTAATGTTATGATTATATATTTTGTTTTTATAATTATTATGAGGATTGATATTTGTTATTTTAATTATCCAGACATTGATGTGTTGTAGTTCGTAATGTCAGTAGTATGTGCTGTGTTAACTATTGATCATCATACATATCATTTTCACGATGGATGAAGGAAGAGAAAGGAATGAAAGAAAATTAATAGACACAAACATATAGTAAACATTACACATTATAGGATACATAAATACATATAACAAATGAACAACACACTATAGTTATATAACACAGTGATATTGAGAATAGTTTTCCCTATGCTATAGCGAAAAGAAATGAGGGTGTGCCAGGTCGACATGCAGTTGTGGGGATATATGTATTCACGTCAGGGACAATAAGTTGTCGACTACGGATCATGTGATGGTTGGGTATGCAACACTGGATGGTGTTTTTATTTAACTGACAGCACTCGGGGATATAGAGACTGTTAGTAGTTTTAGGGTGTCAACATATATACGCGATAACAGATCTTAATATATGAACTGGCGGTGTTTGAGCCTTAGTTTAGTTACAAGTAGTCGGGCATGGTAACGCGATAACATCTCAGGGATCATTTATAGAATGTAGAGGTGGCGGTGTTCGGGACTTGTATTTTAGTCCGGTGTTCAATATCCCACGATCTAGATTGGTTCATGTTGACAAACTAAGTTCCAAGGACGGTGAATGCGTTGTCTATTACAATAGGATGTAATTTACGTCGTGGACATCATTTGCCTGCATGTCAAGATAACATAGAAAATGGTCTAACGATCATTTTCATTGTAGAGGGGGCAAAGCTGTCATGTAGTAAATGACAGTGAGGCAGGCAATTGATGAGTTAGCGCATCAAAGAAGAAGATAAAGGGTGTCACAAATGGTGAACATTGTGACACCAACATTGAACGCAATTTAGACGTCATGATAGGACGTCACCTAACGCCATAACGGCTTAAGCATTAGTTTGTGTGCCAGCGGACAAGGTGATCGGATGTGCTTTCAATACCAGTCTCGGGAGTCGAATCGTGACTGAAGTTCATAAGTCACTAAAGGCAGCGCTAGCTGTTGGAATTCGAGTATGGTGAGCTCCAGTTGAAGGTAGGAGCAATATATTGGATTTGCATGATACACTAGGCGTCTGGCCTTGTTCCCAACACTTTCACTAGTCTGTGGAGATGATTTCTGATTGAAGAGCGGGAGTGCCTGGAGAGAGAGAATGACTGAAGTCGGCATCAATCCCACACTCATTACCGTAGTCTACGATCAGCTGTAAGAAATACATTGCAGTTCATTCCATCAGTCTATGCGTTGAGTCGTTGTTGTGGAATTCAGATGGTTACCATGTCCTGTGTCAGAATGCCTCAATATATGCTGTCATGTACCCCTGATGCCCAGAGCCACATAGAGCTTGAGGTGAGCTCGCTACATTAAAGAGCCTGAACTTGTATCATTGTAGAGGAAGCAAGCCCACCTCTTGACAGCTAGGTTGTGAAACATATCAAAACTCTCCCGACACTCGACTCTTCCAAGCCTCTAGCCTTTGTTTATGACCTTCGATCGTGTCAGACATTCTGAAGCACGAAGCCATCGTTCCCTGCATGGAGGTGTTGAGCTCGTTTAAGCTGGCAAATATGTCTGCCAAGTAAGCCAACTTGGCCACCCAATCAACATTTCCAAATGGTTCTGACCAATGTGGTTTTTTCTGCCAGAAATTCCATACGCTCTCTTCGTAGTTCAAAAACTCTTGAGAATACCTTGCCTCTTGACAACCAGCATACATCAGCATGTAATAGAAGCTGTTTGTGTTCAGCTACCACGTCATCACTTAGTGTGGTCTTGAATTCAAAGCGTTTGCTTTCACATAGTTCACAATTTTAGCAACTTCGCTGAGCACATTGTTCAGTTCTGTTGACATTCGTTTGGTCACATGACTCTCGCGGTGAATGAAACAATGTGTTGATTTGCATTCAGGTGCTATAGCTTTAATTTGAGTTACCACTCCAGAACGCCGCCCAGTCATGGCTGCTGCTCCATCCGAACACGCCATCCATCATGCGCCATGCCGATAAACGTGGGCGGTAATGTTTTGCCATCTCATTCGATCACCAGAGAGTCGTGGATCAGTTTGTGTTTCTGTCTCGACCATGCCATATGGCCAAACCATCCAGGTATTTGCTTCTAGGTCTTCCCCTTGGTCTGTTCCCTTCGATCTTACCAGTTGTCACCAAATTCGCCAATTCATTTCTTCTCATAACATGCCCAAAAAATGTTGACTGTCTACGTCTAATGTCTCTAATCAGTTTACGATCTTCATTTGTTTCTTGAAGGACTTGTTCATTTGGGTTTTCTATCTGTCCATGGTATTCTTTGCATTTTCCTCAGAAACCACATTTCTACAGCCATCAGATGTTTTTCAGCTTGACTGCTCATTGTCCAAGCTTCACATCCATACAAAAGTACAGGTTCTATGTAGCACCTCAACACTCTTTTTCTCGTTTCAATTGACATCTTCTTATTGGTCAGTATGTTTTTCATCTTGCTAAAGGCTGCCTTCGCCATGGCGATTCTTGTTATAATCTCTTCAAGGCATCTCCCATCAGATGTTATTACTGTTCCGAGATAATTGTACCTATCCACTTGTTGAAGAATATTCCCATTTACTTGTATATTACATTGTGGTATTTCGTTCTTCTTGGTGACGACCATAACCTGTGTCTTTTTACAATTTAATTCTAACCCTAGTTGTTCACTGTGTGTAACAACCGCATCTACTAAATGTTGCAGGTCCTGTTCATTGTCTGCAATCAAGATTGTATCATCGGCATATCTAATGTTATTGATGCATCGTCCCCCAGTATTGATTCCTTCCATATCTTCAATCTTTCTGAAAATAATTTCACTGTACAGGGAACACACACCAACACAAAATTTGAAATCTAACCCGCATTTACCTACAATATAATTTCTCAGTACCTTAAATATTTCAACATTTGTGGTAATTGTTGGTAGTACCACAGAAAAGAAATAGTCTTCTTTCAAGTTGTCTTTGTATCGATATCTCACATACACCATCAGAATCGCAAAGTTGGCAACGACCGTGCTTTCGTCCAGCTGTAATGAAAAATACTTTTAGGTTTTAATCTGATCTATCAGCTGTTCCTCCATATCTTGAGCCAGATCTTCAAAACGCCAAGCTACAGTGTCATTAAAGAGAGGCACGTGGGCCACCTTTTTTGCCACCGACTCACCCAACAATTCTAGGCAGAGATCGTTAATACATCCTGCGATGAGGGTCTCACCAATTGTGTATGTATTTTTTTAGCTTAAGCAATTCGAAATGCTATCTTGTACGAATCTCGCAGAGCACAAATGGTTGTGTGTGATACATTAAACATTACTCTCTGGCAGTTTTTTAATTCAGCCAGCTTCCTTTAAAAAAATTCTTTTGGCTTTGAGCTCACATCTTTATGCTTTTAATGTAACTGCCTAATGAGATTCGAAGGCTTCATTGCATCGTTAGATAGAACATTACCACAAATGACACAATGGGGTTTTGGCACATGAATATCCACCGTAGCTACAAAACCGAACCGAATATAAGATGAATCGTATTTTCGAGTGAAGCCAGTGCGAAGTCTTTTCGATGATGATTCTTTACTTTCATTTACCACTCCAGCTTCCGATTCGGATCAAATTTCATTTGTTTGTTGCTCATCATTAGTATTTTTTCTTTTGAGAAACATATCAATTGAGACTAGCTTCGCCATCTACAATGCACATAAAAAAGATTTTTTTTTTTTTATAGTAGCAGACTATAATTGCCATTGTCGTAAATGAGCTATCATCTTATTTAGTTTAGATCGGAATATATAGTTATAGAATGCAGACGATCATAATGGTATTTATTTAGTAACAAATGCATTATCTTTATTTACTTAATTAGAAGTAATCAAAAAATGTTTTACTTACGCCTTACAAAAAAAGCTTAATGGCCATCGAAGAGTTCGAAGGCAGATATTTTTGTTCTGGATGCAGTCAGTTTTGCCACTAAAACGTTCCAAAAACATTGATTTCCTCGGTAAATGAGGCTATACCACGGATGGTGGAAAAGGTGGATGTGCAATGACGCCACTTCCGGAGACCATTAAAATGGTGGATAGCAACGGTTCCTGTTGTAAATAAATGACGTCGGCAGATGTATCTAACACCTTCACTAGCTCAGACGATGGTGAAAAGCATTATAATCGTACAACGATAATAACGTATGTTCTGCATCTTATGACAATCAGAAAATTATAATGTTCATCTTTCTCACTTTTCGTCACATAGGAAACAAAAGAAACGCACGTCGTCAACAAATACTTTAGTGACATTTAAAAAAATGGTTTGGTATTGATTACATCTGGACAGCTGAATAGGACATGAAAAATGTTTTTCAACGGTACCTCATTGAAGTCTGTATGTTGATTCTGAGCCGAGATATCCAGATTTGTGTGTAAAATTCTGTCATATTTGGAACAAAGAGGAAAATACTGATTTAGCTGATTTTGACTTGCTGCCCAGAAACAACAATTGTTTACAACGTGTTTAAAACTGCTACAACGTCTTTGATTTTGAGAAAACCCCTTTGCAACTATATATGTTCGCGTTCAGAACAGTGAGGCCTAACTGCCTAGGTAGAACATTTTTGATGTTATGCAATATCAGATATTTAAAATTTAAAATGGCCGCTAAATAATTATTTCATAATTATGAAACTTAGTTAACGAACCTTGAAATGCCAAGTATAAATATTTTCCCTTCAATTTGATGAAACAAATTAAAAAGGACATGTTGTGATGTTGTAAATATGTTTTGTTACTAATTTAAATTCAATTCGTCGACCGGGTCGGCTTTTTGTATCGGGCTCAGCTGTTTACTATTTTTAACCTTCCGATTGAACCAATGATTCGCTTCTCCTTAAAAATAAATACTCCTTGGGCTATACGGTTGCAGGCTCAATTTATTTTAAAATTAAACCACCATAAAAACTGTTCGGATATCATGTTTTGAGAAAAGGACAATCTAGTTTTTAAAAAGTTCTAAACAATCCCCAAAGGAGAAAATATTTAACTTTTTTCTTACTTTCTTCAACACACGTTGCGGACCGGCAAAGAAGGGCTTTAGGACCGGCATCGGTCCGCGGACCACCACGTTGGGAAGCACTGCTGTAAAGGATATGCAGCTAACTATTTTGTTAACTGGGGCGAAGGAGTTACGAATGCCATCTAAGAGCGTTCATGCTGATGGTACAGGAGCAGCCCGACTGAACTTACGTTTGTGTTTTCCTCTACCCGTTCAGTATCGTCCAGACCATCTGGTCCCACCTCTCTCTCTCTCTCTCTCTCTCTCTCTCTCTCTCTCTCTCTCTCTCTCTCTCTCTCTCTCTCTCTCTCTCTCTCTCTCTCTCTCTCTCTCTCTCTCTCTCTCTCTCTCTCCGTCTCTCTCACACCAACATCCACACACACAAATCCCACAGAAACAGCCTCACAAGATGTGGGTCCGATGTTTAGCCGTAGTTTACACTCGATGCCAGAGAATTTTACAACATCACGTTTGTCATAATCTAGATCTCGGCCCCAAGTAGCCCATAATACCCATACTTCAACACCATTAACCCAATACCGGGCACGTTAGCGAAGTTAATAGCGACTCCGCTGGTAATGACATGAGCAAGACAGGACGTGAGTTCGAGGCCTGGGCTCACCACTTGCCAAAGTAAGGGACAGATTGGCCACCTGTTTCTCCTGGCTCTCGGCCTACACAGTGTGATGGCTTTATTACATCACAGGCCCATAACATGAAACTGATTTGGGACAATTTATTATTATTCTGTACCCAACACGTCTCATTATTCTATACCCAACACGTCTCATTATTCTGTACCCAACACGTCTCATTATTCTATACCAAACACGTCTCATTATTTTATACCCAACAAGTCTCATTATTCTATATCCAATACCTCTCATTATTCTATACCCAACACGTCTCATTATTCTATACCCAACACGTCTCATTATTCTATACCCAACACGTCTCATTATTCTATACCCAACACGTCTCATGGGGTAAAAAGATTCCTTAACGTTTTGTTTATAGCTAAGAGATCGTGTTTCCATGCGATCTTGGATCTGTTTAGGGGATACGACTAAACATAGACTATCTTTTCGTTGAAAGAATGATCTGGTTAGCACCAGGCCAGTCGTCATACCTCTCAGAATATTTTGCCGTATCCATGGTCCACGTGTTGAGTCTGGTTGGACAACAGAGATATTCCTGACTCGACGGTGGATTTGATTTTAGTATCAACCATTAGGTCGGATAGTACACTAGCTACTCCGTCATTAAGAATACACTTTACACGAGGTGTTTGAAGTAAATAACTAAGTATTTTGTGTATTAACAGAAAAATACCACCAATATTAGCCCAAAGAAACGTCAACCCAAGCAGGACGCAAGGTGGTAGCTTCAACGCGAAACTAAGCATTCTCTTTACGAACAGAATGTTTGTTGATGTTTTGTCATGTGGGGGAGTTGGGCTGTAGTTGTTAGACTACAGGGATGGGGTTGTTAGACTACAATGATGTGGTTGTTAGACTATGGGGATGGGGTTGTTAGACTATGGGGTTGTGGTTGTTAGACTATGGGGATGTAGTTGTTAGACTATAGGGATGTAGTTGTTAGGCTATGGGGATTTAGTTGTTAGACTATGGAGATGTGGTTGTTAGACTATGGGGATGTAGTTGTTAGACTATGGGGATGTAATTGTTAGACTATGGGGATGTAGTTGTTAGGCTATGGGGATGTAATTGTCAGATTATAGGGATGTAGCTGTTAGAGAATGAGGGAGCAGTTGTTAGACTATGGAGATGTAGTTGTTAGACCATGGGGATGTAGTTGTTAGAATATGAGGATATAGTTGTTAGAATATGAAAAGATATCTGAGAAGTTTGTTGAGAATGGCTTTATATAATAATAAGATAGTAAAGACATGAAACAAGTGTTGTATCTGAAAAAAAAATAACATGTCACTTAAACTAAATACTCTTTACATATAATGTTTACTAAAGACAATAAATAAACTATGTTAACAAGCATAACAGTTGAAAGGTTAACAAACAATTTGAAAAATAAAATATAGGCAAGACAGGCATGCACACAAACGTGATACAGATGAGCAATACAAGAGATCAACACAATAAACATGTTTAAATTAAATGCAGTAAATTACTACTTACTGGTTTGAATTCTTTATACCTAAGTAAAGTGAGCATTGAATTATGGATAGCTGTTACTTGGTGCAAACGATTACTACATTCTAAAGATGGACGTGAAGATATGCATAATCTGTTACATGAAGCAAGGAGTCTGTGTACAATTGACACCTGTTATATTTAAGTACAATATTTATCCGTGTACCTATGATTTCTTAAATTGAATTCTAAATAGGAAATCGGACTGGGGTTTTCTCGTTTATCAGGTGTCCTCAAATCGTCAGCCATCATGTCAGCCTACATTTATTATTTAAGTAATATGAATCAATATGTTATTAATGTCAGTTTAATTTATGGTTTGTGGTCCAGATTAAACACGCATTTAACTTGAGGCAATTCTTGGAAAACACTCGGAATCCTGCAAATGTTAGCAATTATTTTGTTACTGACATTTAACTTAAATTTTATTGCCATTTCCACATACAATCAATGTCTTTTTTCGTCGTTATCATGCGTTTTAGAACAACATCCCATATCGCACATTGTTCAAAGTGTTTAATGACATCATACACGGTGTAAAAATAATAAAAATCTATTCTGCCAAGGATACATCGCGCGCAAAAATACGCAGTTTTAGGTCAAGATCGAAAACTTCAAATTCCCGCCAATCTTAACGTCAAATATGGAACATGAGTCATCGTTTACATGGATATAGATAATAGACAGAAACATATTTATGTACAGATGATGTTGGCCTATGTAGTCACAATGAAAGTAGTGACTGGATGGGGCAGCACCGTCTTTACATGAAAGAGCCGCAGACGTTTCGTAAACAATGAGATCCACAGAGAGGCCATGGGTACCGCCATGTGGTTATCTTATGTAGGGAATATAACGATGGGTATCTGCCACTGCAGAATGATGTTTTCATCATGATGATCCTTTGAACCATCATGGGTTTATTTGAAGTTTATTTATATTTAATTACAAAAGATAGCGAAAAGATGACACGAATAACCACATCGGGTTGGTGTGAAATTTCATTTACTTGTGCTTACATATACATATGGGTGGGCTGTGCAGTGATTACACGTTATGATGACAAAGGCATGAACGCTGTCGGATAAGGTTTCCGTGCCAATTCTCGTGGTCCGTTACGTGATGTAAATGATGCCACATATCACTCCATGCACTCATACCTTCAATATTTAATGATCCTAACACTTTACATACCCACAATCTGTTCCAGCTACAGGAATTGGTATTATGTTTTTAGGATCTTTTTACAATATCATAGTTTGATGGCGAAATGACATTCATGAATGTTGCTCTGGATGTCTTATTCATGTACACTTAATATTGTTATAGTCGTGATAACAATCTCACACAATTCGGATATTGCTGGCTGCTTGATATTGCTGACAGCAGCCGAAGAAAACATGATCACTAGAGCAAGGAGCTTTAGTACATGTGATATTGTGTATATGTTCCTCATTATCTTTTTAAAGTAGTTGTAAGTACCCTTCAGCATGCTCTCATTAACGTTAGATGGCTTTTATTGTGTATACAAGTACATATTTCTGTTCTCTTTAGTATTATATCATATCTAAGCATTTGTAGACTATTTTCCGAATATTTATATAATGTTATGATCATTTTTTTTTAGCTATTTTGATATGTTCATGCATTTTGTTCATGTGAAAATTTTTTTGTGTGTGAACATTACATATCAAGTTTACATGATTTTCTGACCTTGTAAGATATGGTGCTTTCTGCAACCTTTTAGTACAACTGGTTAGATGTTAGTTAGCGATGTGTACGAAGTGGGTGTTGTTGCCGAGAAGCGGTTTCATGTGCAACATCAATGCAGCGCATCATAATACCCCAAAAAAAAAAAAAAAAAAAATGTTACTCGAAATCCTGTATCATGGATCCTGCACAATTGAAATAACAATCTCTTACAAGCCTCATTGAGAAGCAATATGTATATGGTGCTAGTCCCACATTCTTTACAGACCAGCTGGCTTTGGATGGGTGATTTGATCAATATCACACCGACCGCCATTCTCTGGTACCCATTTTAGCCTCGGACACTTGGAAACCCAGGTCAATTAAAAATGAAAACAAAATATCTGTGTCCACAGTGAATCGAACATGTAACTGCTGTACCTGCAGGCAACAGTCCTACGAAGAGCCCTACCGTGGTTTCCCCTGCAACATCTACTCTTCCAGAAATCAACATCGTCCATGTCAAGTAAATCGTTCCTGCTGCCCGCGGACCTTTGTGAGATGATGATGTTTGCCGATATTATTTTGTATTAACCCTATAACCAGCTGCTAAGGTCGTATTTAGAGCATAGACCTATTTCCCCACCCCAGTGAAACAAAGGAATACAACTATATGCTTGCTTGTTACCTAACTGCTTTAAATAGGATAAGATGTCGTATTGTCGACAAGAAGACATGGATTGTCAAACGCAATATCAATTACAAAATGGCCGCCCCACTATCGACTTCAACTGTGGAAGGACAACGAAGCGTTATTCGTTTTATATTTTGGTTTGGTTTGGTCAAGGGACGTGATACCTTGTGAAATCTGCAGAGGAATGATGGTCCTGTATGGTTACAGATGTTTGAGTATGAGTGTGTAGACATATTTCAAAATGGAAGCTCGTCAAAAAAATCAACTGGGCAAGTAATAAAATCCATCTTTTGGTATATTGTTGATCCTTTATTAGTGCCTGCTCCGTGACGAAGAAGTTACGGACGCGATTCGTAATCCCGTTTACCCGGGTCCGAAACACAGCGGTGCTGGTGTTTTCGAAAAAAAGATATAGGTGCTGGTCGTTCAGAACACAATGGCAAATGTAACAAGGTGAACTTATATAGTTGACGGAACTCATTTGCTTCTTGTTAAAAGTGTTTAATACAATAGATGACCGCCGGATCTAAGTTGGCGACCTTCTGGTTCTCTAGACTGATGGTAACTGCCCCTTTGACAACAAACCACGTCACGACTTGAGCATCTCTCCTCTCGTTCGACCCCGATGCTCAATCGTGCTGTAGTCGTTTCCCACCTAAATACTACCAAAACCCCTTCCTCTGTTACACCTCCCTATGTTTTCTAAAGAATTTTTCCTCTAAAGGAAAAATTCTTTATTCCCAACTCTCTTACTCTATTCCTTCTTTTCCTTTAACCCCCACATTTCCTCTAATCTTCCCCAACCCAACTCAAATTTGAGTATATATTATATCATTTAACTCTTCTTCCCTGTCATATTGTCACCCTAGTAACCTACTATAAACTATTTCTTCGATTTTGCTTTGTACAATATATCATACCACGTATGGTAACTCTTTTAAACCAAACAGTCTTTCTTACAGTTCCCAAACCTCCCCAAAGCACTTTATGTTAAGTAACCAAATTTATTTCTTCAAACTATATAGCCATCCACTATATATATTTCTGGTCCCTTCTTGGCTCGTTTCTGTATCAAATATACATATCATAAGAAGAATAGTTCGTATAATCGTTATTGTACACATGGCATTATAAAATCCCTCGCATTCTCACAACACAAGACAACCAGAACAACAACGTACTTAGAAAAGCAAAGAAGGGGTGCGCACCCAGTGATAAGCATAAAGGATGAAAAGACAACGTGATCACATTTACATAAAGCAATGCATAGTCCACACTACCACATTTACCTCCCTTGCCAATAAAAAAAATTTGTACAACAAATTTTTTTTTTTTTAATACGTCTTATGAAAATATATCTTTGTTCTCTATAAACCAAGTTGACATACGTTTTCTCAACATTTATATATATATAACATTTATATTGCCATCCACAATCTTGTCTATATTTCCGTTACCTCACCTTTCACCATGAGCCAATGTTCATATTCTATGAACATTATCAATTTAATTAACGCTGGTTTTTCACAGCACCTATTTCTTTCCCCCTCACTTCCCATAACATTTATATAAACACTCCCATTTATATGCTGCCATTCACAGTCTCCCCCCTCCTATAATGCTGACTTTAATGTAGCTCCTATTTTCTAACATTTCATATCCATAAGAACCTCTTCATGACGACTATCTATATGTCTCTCTATTAGCCCTCAGTATGTGTCTCTCTGTTAGCCCTCATATTATTTTCTTTATTCCAGCCAACACCATAACTACTTGAAAATTAACTTACTTAATTAAATTTATAACTATGTAACCTAATACACCAAACAACTTAATTAACTTAAACGAAATAAAGTCAAAACAAGATATCCCCCAACTCATTCAAAGAAAACAGATTTTAAAATAATACAACATGCATCTTATCAAACCAAAATAAAATTTTCCAATACTACCTAACACTATTGGTCTCTTTTACGGACCAACAGTTTGTACGTAAAAGTCTAAGAACACAATTACCCTATTCTAAAATCAAGTAACAACAATCATATTACAGAAGCAAATTAAGCAAAGAAAAAAAAAACATATTATATATGAGGCATTACAAACTCAGACTCAATAAAACAAGTGTCTTCTCGCTAAAGAGAAGTTCTTCAAAAAAAATTATAATTCACATAGAATTATCTACTTAAAGTAACCAAGCAAAATTTTCCTCCTATACGAATCAACGTAAGTCATATCTCAACTCAAGTCTATTGTTTTTATAAGCAAGAAATTGAAACCATTCACCGCCAGGTCTATATATATCTATATCTGTTATTTACAGACCAAATTCTAGTTTAAAACAATATCTGTTCTTTTCGTACAAGCCCTTAACTAACAATGGCCGTATTATCTACACCCCAATTGCTTCTCGTGGACAAATTCCTATAACTACTTAATCATTACCATACAGCACGATATTCCTAGCAGCAGTAAAAACTTGTCTATTTACTATATAGTACAACTACCTGCTGTACCATTGATTAACTTATCCATCCAATAAGAAACCAAAACATAATATCAACTAGCAATTCCGTCACTGAGAGAACAAAATATATATATATACCTCAGTCGAACCTACATCCATTGTTTTACTACTTCTCCAGATCATTTATAAAAAGTATCAACAGAAGCCTTCTCCATTTCCACCGTCTCACACACTTCATCAGGTATCTCTTTCCTTAAAGCCTGAAACTTACATCTTGCAATCTGCAATATTTTCTATCAATTTATCTCTTACGTTTCCACTTCTTCAACAACTCCAAGTTTCTCTGTATCAATGCTATCTGTAAATCAATATCATCCTCCCCGTATAATCTATCATCCTCCTCCATACTACTAATTGACTCCGATTTCTCATCCATTTCTTCTTCTTCATCTGTATTTCTCTCGTTAGCAGCCGCTAATCTCTTCCGTTCAATATCCCATCTAATTTGTCTATCACTATTTCTTAAGGATCTTTCTAGTAAAGGCATTTCTTCACCACTTGTTGAATACTCTCTAATTCTCCTCTGTCTTTTCACTTCTCTTTCTCTTTGTTTATCCATTCTTCTTTTTGTTGTTTGTCTAGTATTTTTAAATGGAGCACTTACTTCTTCTTCCATAGATTCTATACTATCACAATGGGTCTCATTCAACTTTTCTCCTACTATCGTTTTCGGTATTGTTTGTTCTTGAGTATCATCGTAACCTGAAGCCGTTTTTAACTGACTGTGTGTCGGATCTTTTCTAAAAGCTGGGGTTATTGTAGTTCCTCTAACGACTCGTTCATCTAAGTATCCGGTGTCTGAACAATAATTATTATTTTAATTATCATTTTCCTTCTCATCATCATCTCTTCTTAAGTGTTCCACGTGTGCCCTTGCCACATGTCCCGTCACCTGGTTCTTAATATTATACGACACATTTCCTAGCCTTTCTATGACATAATAACCTGGGACCCAACGATCATCAAACTTAGAGTTCCTTCTATGCTTTTTGTAATACACTCTATCTCCTACTTTAAACTCCTGTAACTTTGTATTCAGGTTTTTGTACTTTTTCTGTCTTTCTCTAGCTTTAACTATATTATTCTTCAACCTCATGTGTGCTTTATGCATTTCTTGTATAATGGTCTCCTGAAAGTCTTCTCCCATATACTTCCGTCTTGGTTTTAAGAGATTATCTATTGGTAATACTGGTTCTCTCCCGTGTATTAAATAAAATGGTGAAAAGCCTGTGCTCACATTTTGATTTGTACGTATGGCGCTAAGCGCTGGTCCCAAAAATAAATCCCAGTCTTTTTCATGTTCATCCACAATCTTTGCTATAATATCATATAACGTTCGGTGTTGTCGTTCGTTCCTAGCATTTGAAGAAGGTCTATAGTATGAGGTCTTTACATGTTTTATATTTAAATCCTTCAATAATTTTTCAAATTTCTTATTCACAAATTCTCTACCATTATCTGTAAGTATAATCTGTGGACAACTAAATCTTGGTACAAACTCCTGTAAAAAAATATTAATGACAGTATCAGCGCTCTTATCTGGAATTGCATAAAATTCCGGCCAAAGACTGTAAACGTCTACTATATGAATTAAATATACATTCCCTGACAATGTTCTAGGGTGAGGACCCGATATATCTAAACTAATTTTCTGCATAGGGAACTGAGGAATATCCGTATCTTGCAAAGGACACTTAATTGTTTTCATATTCCTTAACCTGCATCTTTCACACGTATCCACATATTTGCAAGCAGATCTAAATAAGTTTGGCCAATAATATTTACTCGTAAGTGCTTTCACCAATTTATCCCGACCGAGATGTCCATTTTCACTGTGATATGCTTTTAAAACTTCATTTTCTAAATGTTTTGGAATATATTTCCTTAGCTGTTCGTTCCTTTCACACATATAGTATAACTGTCCATCCTCTTGTAAAACCAAAAAATTCTTCTTATATTTGTTCTCCTCCGTTTCACTTAATTTCTGTTTTATTTGTAAGACTTTTGGATCTAATTCCTGTT
Source organism: Cepaea hortensis (assembly GCA_963921405.1). Lineage (NCBI taxonomy): Eukaryota > Metazoa > Mollusca > Gastropoda > Stylommatophora > Helicidae > Cepaea > Cepaea hortensis. The sequence continues at coordinate 61,403,266 of OY992886.1, forward strand.
CTTCTTTCATACTAAACTGTGCTAAATGTGGGTCTTCTTCTACTCTATGTTCAGCCTCCTGATCCGATGGTAAACTCTCAAAGTCTTCTCCATTTATTATGGCAGAATCTAAAATATTTACTTGCCAGTTTCGATCGTCAATCTCTGGTTCTCCTTCATCTTCTGTGTCACCTGACGACTGTGGGTAAGGAATCCTAGATAATAAATCAGCGCATGTGTTAATCCTACCTGGAATGTATTCAATTTTCGTATTGTATCCCTGTAGATTCAATGCCCACGTCTGTATTTTCCTGTTCTGCACTGGAGCTTCTAAAAAAGACTTTAAAGGCATATGATCAGTTCTAATAACAAAATTTGCGTTATGTAAGTAGTAATTTAGTTTCTGAAGGGCATAATGAATGGCATACGCTTCTTTTTCAATAGTCGTCCATTTGCGTTGAGATTTGCTAAGTTTATGAGACAAGAAGTAAATTGGCCGTTCATTTTTAACCCCTGGTATTCCAGACTCCTTTCCTTCATATGGTTGAACCAAACATGCTCCTATTGCATTGTCCGAAGCATCTGTGTACAGTATTAACTGTTTGTTTAAATCTGGATGCGTCAATAATGGTACCAGTGTTAAGCTGTTTTTTAAATACTCGAACGCTTTTTGACACTCATCATCCCACTTAAATCTAGCGTATTTGCCTGTTAAATTTGTAATAGGTTATGCTATCTTTGAAAACGCCGGGACAAACCGCCTATAATACGCACAGGTTCCTATAAACGCACGCACTTCCTTAACATTAGTTGGAGGAGGTAACTCTTTAATAACCTTTATCTTTTCTTGGTCTGGTTTTATTCCGTCTCTATTTATAATATAACCCAAATATTTTGTTTCTGTCTTTAAAAACTGGCACTTACTAAGTTTCAATTTAACGTCATGTACCCTTAATCTATCAAATACCAATCTAATATGTTTTAAATGATCACCTACATCTCCTGTCGTAAAAATCAGAATATCGTCTATATAGGCTAGTGCAAACCGTTGCATACCTTCTAATACTTCATTTATTAAGAGCATGTAGTGAGATGGCGCAGTTTTGACTCCAAAAGGCATTCGTAAAAATTCATAAGAACCCATATGAGTACAGAAAGCACTTTTCCTTTGCGCGTCTGCTGACATCGGGATACACCAAAATCCTGATCTTGCGTCCAACGTCGTGAAAAATGTAGCGCCATTAAGCAGCCCCAAAATATCATCGATCACTGGCAGTGGATATGCTACATTTTTAGTAATTTTGTTCAACGCCCGATAGTCGCAACAGAATCGACTCGAACCATCAGGTTTGGCCACAATTACCACCGGAGATGACCACTCTGATTTTGATCTTGTGATTATTCCTGCTTTCAACATTTCTTCTATTGCCTTTTCTACAATTTCTCTATTTCTTAAGGGAGTTCTATATGGTTTTAAGCTAATCGGCGGATGGTCTCCCGTATCTATCTCCATTGTTACCGTTTTTGTCTTACCCAACTCTAAATCACTAATTGCAAACACATCCTGATTCTCCTTTATAAACTGTTCCAACACTTCTTTATTTTCTGGTGAAGTCTTTAACTGTGCCAACAATTCCTGTTCTCTTGTCTTTTTATCTAGTGAATGTATTTGTGCTGTATTTCTTTTGAATGGATGGATCAATTCATCCATTTGTGTGTTTCCTCTACTTCCGCGTCCGCGTCTGTTATTAACTCTTTCACTAGAAGATTGTGAACAATTTGTTCCCGGCATTTCTACTCTATCTGTTGCCAATATTTCACTAACGTTACGTTCTAGTTTTGCTACTACACACCCTCTGTATAATTTAATTTCTCTACCTGTGTTGTTAATCACCATAACTGGAAAGGTTAATTGTTTATCTAACGCTATTATTCCATCCGGAACTTCCAAACCAGGTTCATCAATTACTTCTTCTTGTAACTCAGTGACTCTGACTATGTCTCCTGCTACATAATATGGGTTTCTCTTTAGCTTTGCTTGTATCAAATTAATCGACTGTGGCTTTAACGTCGTGGACATTTTAACTCTCACTAGTGCTGATATATGCATGTCTTCCTCCATATCTACATAGACGTCCTTAAATTTTAATTTGTGTAAATCAAAGAAAAGTCTTACTCCATTTTTTTATCAAAAAATCTCTTCCTAACAGCATGTTTCTATTTAAATCTTTCACTACATGAAAAAGATGTCTTACGTTGACCCCTCCTAGCTTGAAATTTATCATCGTTTGCCCAATTACTTGTAAATTCTGTCCCGTAACGGAGTGAAGATTATTATGACTCCTAAATATCCTACAATTTCTCACTATTCTGTATAGAAAACTTTCTTTTACTACACTAACCTGAGCTCCCGAATCAATTAATGTACGAATTCTATACTTTCCTACTTCTATAATACAAGAACTATAATCTGTTTTATTTTCTATAAACTGCTTGACTTCATCTAGTTGAAAATATTCTCTGTTCGTCCTAGTATACCTGTTATTAACGTATTCTTTAAACCTTGGAACCTTATTATTTCCCTTCCTACTCCAGGTCCCATTTAATAGGTAGGGCGCCGGTTTTCCTGCGTTGTTCTTGTACCTGTAAAATTTCTGTGTCTATCTTCTACATTCCTATTTAACCTATTGCCATTTCTACTCTGTGTATTCGATTGGACACGCCTATTTCCACAAAAACGAGCCATGTGTCCCCGCTGACCCCAAGAATAACAGACTATATTTGTGTTATTTGTGTTACCTACCGTCTCACCTGTAGGATACCTCATTTGTCTTCTTTCCTCATACTCATTTCTATTTCTGCCTTGTACCATCTGTACACCTCCCCTCCTATTCCATCCGAACCTTGTTTGTTCTATTTCCATGGGCTCCTCAACTCTATCTTCTCGACTAGTTCCTATTTCTCGTCCTGTTCTCAATCTAAACCTACGTCTCAAATTTTCTTCTTGTACTGCAATATCTACAGCCTGTGACAACCTCTCAGGGTTTTCCCTCATCAACTTAAATTTCAAACCATCGGATTTTATGCCATCTACAAAAATGCCGACTAACATCCTCTCTACTTCTTCTCCTTGTACATTTTGTCCCAAGAATGCCTCTTCAGCCAGGTTAATCAACCTATCGCTGAACAACTGTACCGTCTCCCCACTATTTTGTTTAGACTGTCTCAATACCGAAAAGGCATGTTGTGGATCCGTTATTTCTGCGTACTTGTGTGCCAGGTCGGTTTTGAACTGCTCCCATGTTTCATCTACTCTAGCCTCTAACTTTCTTCTAATATGCTGTGAAACTGGTTCTGTGGCTGCCTGATATGCAAGTCTCATTTTCTCTTCATCTGATTCAGATACCAAATACGCATATTTTTCTATGGAAGTGATCCATTTCTTAAACTCTCTGGCCTGTCCACTAAACTTAACAATTTCGGTTGCCATTCCCTGTTGTTTAATAATCGTATCAAGTCTACCTACCGCTGTTCCTACCCCCGTCAATACTTGTACCAAAGAGTCTTGTTCCGCCATGCTGAAATATTATTATATAGAACAAACAATCACAACCTCATTTGTAATCAGCTAATTAAAGAAATTCAGTTTACATATACACAAGAACAGTTCGACTAGATAATAGGCTCACAGATTATCCTACTCTCGGTTCCTGATCCAAGCAAGTTTCGTGTATTCCTCTAGACTCGTCTTCAGGTTACACTCAAACACTAGGATTCTGCGTCAGCTGAAAATCAGTCGCGGAGTTCAGGTAGCGGAGTTCAGGTAGTCTGTCTCTTCTCCCAGGTAACTTCGTCTCTTCAGTTAGTTACTTCTCTTGGGATGCCTGGATAAACTTCAACCCCTGGTAGGGTCCCGACCAGTTTTCTGGCTTCTGATTTCGCCCCGGGTGGGGTACTTCGTCGACGTTTTGAGAAGGACTCAGAGGTAGCAGAGCCCAAAAGGTTAAGCTAGCGGCCTATAGATAGTCTTACTGCGTCAAACGAAACATTGGGCAATCCATGAAGTAATGAGGTATTTATTTGCTGTCTCGATTGTCTTTTACCAACGTTCTTGCTCACTTGCAACAACGATCCGACTGGATTTGCCCTTTAGCCAAACTTTTGCTCGGTCAAGACACGATTAAACTGGGCCGAGTTTCAGCACACTCCTGCTCACTCGAGATATCGGTTAGACGGCTTGACCTTCAGGAAAACTTCTGCTCCTGACACGTCCGTTAGATGAACGGATAAGAGGAGTCGCCAGGATGGTGTCCACAGTTGACGCTTGCCGGTTTGATAACGATCTCAGGTGTCGCAATTCGTTATGGCCAGTTTCACTTTTCTCCTGACGCCAGCAAAATTTTGACAGCCAGTCTTGAAAAAGACTTACAGACAACCACCCCTGGGCGGGCTTTTGGTCGCTGTATTTTACGCTGATACGTTATTGGCCATTTTTCCCACTGCGCCTTGTTACGTTCAATGGTTGTTCAAAAGCGTGCCGAAATTATTTCTGGCGACTGAGACAAACGGAGCAAGGATCATCTTCTTAGTTTTTGGCCTCCGCGATGTTATATAGTATACGGCATGACTTCGCGTTACACCAGGCTCGAATCCTGTGTCGTGGGCACCAATTTCACCTTGTGTAACAAGGTGAACTTATATAATTGACGGAACTCATTTGCTTCTTGTTAAAAGTGTTTAATACAATAGATGACAGCCGGATCTAAGTTGGCGACCTTCTGGTTCTCTAGACTGATGGTAACTGCCCCTTTGACAACAAACCACGTCACGACTTGAGCATCTCTCCTCTCGTTCGACCCCGATGCTCAATCGTGCTGTAGTCGTTTCCCACCTAAATATTACCAAAACCCCTTCCTCTGTTACACAAACTACTGAACGTAACACTTGCCTTTGTATTTATCTTTGTATATTGTTGTCTTTGTATCGATATCTCACATACACCATCAGAATCGCTAAGTTGGCAACGTCCGTGCTTTCGTCCAGCTGTAATAAAAATACTCTGGGGTTTTAATATGATCTATCAGCTGTTCCTCCATATCTTGAGCCAGATCTTCAAAACGCCAAGCTACAGTGTCATTAAAGAGAGGCACGTGGGCCACTTTTTTTGCCACCGACTCACCCAACAATTCTAGGCAGACATCGTTAATACATCCTGCGATGAGGGTCTCACCAATTGTGTATGTTTTTTTTTAGCTTAAGCAATTCGAAATGCTATATTGTACGAAGCTCGCAGAGCACAAATGGTTGTGTGTGATACATTAAATATTACTCTCTGGCAGTTTTTTAATTCAGCCAGCTTCCTTTCAAAAAATTCTTTTGGCTTTGAGCTCACATCTTTATGCTTTGAATTTAACTGCCTAATGAGTTTCGAAGGCTTCATTGCATCGTTAAATAGAACATTACCACAAATGACACAATAGGGTTTTGGCACATGATTATCCGCCGTAGCTACAAAACCGAACCGAATATAAGATGAATCATATTGTCGAGTGAAGCCAGTACGAAGTCTTTTCGATGATGATTCTTTACTTTCATTTATCACTCCAGTTTCCGATTCGGATCAAATTTCATTTGTTTGTTGCTCATCATTAGTATGTTTTTCTTTTGAGAAACATATCAATTGAGACTTGCTTCGCCATCTACAATGTACATAAAAAAGAAATTATTTTTTTTAAAATTTTTTTTTTTAAATAGTAGCAGACTATAATTGCCATTGTTGTAAATGAGCTATTATCTTATTTAGTTTAGATCGGAATATAGAGTTATAGAATGCAGACGATCATAATGGTATTTATTTAGTAACAAATGCATTATCTTTATTTACCTAATTAGAAATAATCAAAAAAGGTTTACTTACGCCTTACAAAAAAAAGGTTAATGGTCATCAAAGAGTTCGAATGCAGATATTTTTGTTCTGGATGCAGTCAGTTTTCCTACTAAAACGTTCCAAAAACATTGATTTCCTCCGTAAATGAGGCTATACCACGGATGGTGGAAAAGGTGGATGTGCAATGACGCCACTTCCGGAGACCATTAAAATGGTGGATAGCAACGGTTCCTGTTGTAAATAAATGACGTCGGCAGATGTATCTAACACCTTCACTCGCTCAGACTATGGCTAAATGCATTATAATCGTAAAACGATAATAACGTATGTTCTGCATCTTATGACAATCAGAAAATTATACTGTTCATCTTTCTCACTTTTCGTCACATAGGAAAGAAAAGAAACGCACGTCGTCAACAAACACTTTAGTGACATTTAAAAAAAAATGGTTTGGTATTGAATTGATTACATCTGGACAGCTGAATGAGACCTGAAAAATGTTTTTCAAAATTACCTCTGTATGTTGATTCTGAGCCGAGATATCCAGATTTGTGTGTAAAATTCTGTCATAATTGGAACAAAGAGGAAAATATTGATCTATCTGATTTTGACTTGCTGTCCAGAGACAACAATTGTTTACAACGTGTTTAAAACTACTACAACTTCTTTGAGTTTGAGAAAACCCCTTAGCAACTATATATGTTCGAGTTCAGAACCGTGAGGCCTAACTGCCTAGGTAGAAAATGTTTTGATATTATGCAATATCAGATCATTAAAATGTAAAATGGCCGCTAAATAATTATTTCATAATTATGAAACTTAGCTAACGAACCTTGAAATGCCAAGTATAAATATTTTCCCTTCAATTTGATAAAACAAATTAAAAAGGACATGTTGTGATGTTGTAAATATGTTTTGTTGCTAATTAAATTCAATTCGTCGACCGGGCCGGCTTTTAGTATCGGTCTCAGCTGTTTACTATTTTTAACCTTCCGATTGAACCAATGATTCGCTTCTCCTTAAAAATAAATACTCCTTGGGCTATACGGCTGTAGGCTCAATTTATTTTAAAATTAAACCACCATAAAAAGGTTCGGATATCATGTTTTGAGAAAAGGACAATCTAGTTTTTAAAAAGTTCTAAAGAATCCCCAAAGGAGAAAATATTAAACTTTTTTCTTACTTTCTTTAACTCACGTTGCGGACCGGCAAAGAAGGGCTCGATGACCACCACGTTGGGAAGCACTGCTGTAAAGGATATGCAGCTAACTATTTTGTTAACTGGGGCGACGGGGTTACGAATGACTCTAAGAGCTTTCATGCTGATGGTACAGGGGCAGCCCGACTGAAAGTCCGTCTGTGTATTCCTCTACCCGTTCAGTATCGTCCAGACCATCTGATCTCTCTCTCTCTCTCTCTCTCTCTCTCTCTCTCTCTCTCTCTCTCTCTCTCTCTCTCTCTCTCTCTCTCTCTGTGTGTGTCTCTGTCTCTCTCACACCCCTCCCCACACAAATGCCGCTGAATCAGCCACTCAAGACTTGGGTCCGATGTTTAGCCGTAGTTTACACTCGATGCCAGAGAGGTTCACAACATCAAGTTTGTCATAATCTAGATCTCGGCAAAGAAGCCCATAATACCCATACTCCAACCTCATTAATCAAATATCGGGCACGTTCGCGAAGTTAATAGCGATTCCGCTGGTAATGACATGAGCAAGACAGGACGTGAGTTCGAGGCCTGGGCTCACCACTTGCCAGAGTAAGGGAAAGATTGGCCACCTGTTTCTCCTAGCTCTCGGCCTACACAGTGTGATGGTTTTATTACATCACAGACCCATACCATGAAACTGATCTCGGACAATTTATCATTATTCTGTACCCAACACGTCTCATTATTCTATACCCAACACGTCTGATTATTCTATACCCAACACGTCTCATGGGATAAAAAGATTCCTTAACTTTTTGTTTATAGCTAAGAGATCGTGTTTCCATGCGATCTGGGATCTGTTAAGGGGATACGACTAAAGATACACTATCTTTTCGTTGAAAGAATGATCTGGTTAGCACCAGGCCAGTCGTCATATCTCTCAGAATATTTTGCCGTATCCATGATCCACGTGTTGAGTCTGGTTGGACAACAGAGATATTCCTGACTCGACGGTGGATTTGATTTTAGTACCAACAGTTAGGTAGGATAGTACACTAGCTACTCCGTCATTAAGAATACACTTTACACGAGGTGTTTGAAGTAAATAACTAAGTATTTTGTGTATTAACAGAAAAATACCACCAGTATTAGCCCAAAGAAACGTCAACCCAAGCAGGACGCAAGGTGGTAGCTTCAACGCGAAATTAAGCATTCTCTTTACGAACAGAATGTTTGTTGATGTTTTGTCATGTGGGGGAGTGGGGATGTGGTTGTTAGACTACAGGAATGTAGTTGTTAGACTACAGGGATGTGATTGTTAGACTATGGGGATGGGGTTGTTAGACTATGGGGATTTAGTTGTTAGACAATGGAGATGTGGTTGTTAGACTATGGGGATGTAGTTGTTAGACTATGGAGATGTAGCTATTAGTCCATGGGGATGTAGTTGTTAGAATATGAGGATTTAGTTGTTAGAATATGAAAAGATATCTGAGAAGTTTGTTGAGAATGGCTTTATATAATAAGAAGATAGTGTTGTATCTGAAATAAAATAACATCTCACTTAAACTAAATACTCTTTACATATAATGTTTACTAAAGACAATAAATAAACTATGTTAACAAGCATAACAGTTGAAAGGTTAACAAACAAGTTGAAAAATAAAATATAGGCAAGACAGGCGTGCACACAAACAACGTGATACAGATGAGCAATATAGAGATCAACACAATAAAAATGTTTAAATTAAATGCAGTAAATTACTACTTACTAGTTTGAATTCTTTATACCTAAGTATGAACGAACGAACGAACGAACAAACTTTATTTTCAAAGGGTTAAGAATATGAGTAAAGTGAGCATTGAATTATGGATAGCTGTTACTTGGTGTAAACGATTACTGCATTCTAAAGATGGACGTGAAGATATGCATAATCTGTGACATGAAGCAAGGCGTCTGTGTACAATTGACACCTGTTATATTTAAGTACAATATTTATCCGTGTACCTATGATTTCTTAACTTGACTTCTAAATGGGAAATCGGACTGGGGTATTCTCGTTTATCAGGTGTCCTCAGATTGTCAGCCATCATGTCAGCCTACATTTATTATTTAAGTAATATGAATCAATATGTTATTAATGTAAATTTAATTTACGGTCATGTTACACACAAAAACATGCATTTAACTTGAGGCAATTATTGGAAAACACTCGGAATCCTGCAAATGTTAGCAATTATTTTGTTACTGACATTTAAGTAAAATTTTATTGCCATTTCCACATTCAATCAATGTCTTTATTTTGCGTTTTAGAACAACATCCCATATCGCACATTGTTCAAAGTGTTTAATGACATCATACACGGTGTAAAAATAATAAAAAACTATTCTGCCAAGGATATATCGCGCAAAAAAAAAGACGCAGTTTTAGGTCAAGATCGAAAACCTCAAATTCCCGCCAATCTTAACGTCAAATATGGAACATGAGTCATCGTTTCCATGGATATAGAAAATAGACAGAAACATATTTATGTACAGATGATGTTGGCCTATATAGTCACAATGAAAGTAGTGACTGGATGGGGCAGCACCGTCTTTACATGAAAGAGCCGCAGACGTTTCGTAAACAATAAGATCCACGGAGAGGCCATGGGTACCGTAATGTGGGTATCTTATGTAGGGAATATAACCATGGGTATCTGCCACTGCAGAATGTTGTTTTAATCATGATGATCCTTTGAACAATCATGGGTTTATTTGAAGTTTATTTATATTTAATTACAAAAGATAGCGAAAAGATGACACGAATAACCACATGGGTTTGGTGTGAAATTTCATTTACTGTGCTTACACATACACGTGGGTGGGCTGTGCAATGATTACATGTTATAATGACAAAGGCATGAACGCGGTCGGGTAAGGTTTCCGTGCCAGATCTCGTTGTCCGTTACGTGATGTAAATGAAGCCACCTATCACTCCATGCACTCAGAACTACAACATTTAATGGTCCTAACACTTTACATACCCACAATCTGTTCCAGCTACAGGAATTGGTATTATGTTTTTAGGGTGTTTTTACAATATCATAGTTTGATGGCGAAATGACATTCATGAATGTTGCTCTGGATGTCTTGTTCATGTACACTTAATATTGTTATAGTCGTTATAACAATCTCACACAATTCGGATATTGCTGGCTGCTTGATATTGCTGACAGCAGCCGAAGAAAACATGATCACTAGAGCAAGGAGCTTTAGTACATGTGATATTGTGTATATGTTCCTCATTATCATTTTAAAGTAGTTGTAAGTACCCATCAGCATGCTCTCATTAACGTTAGATGGCTTTTATTGTGTATACAAGTACATATTTCTGTTCTCTTTAGTATTATATCATATTTAAGAATTTGTAGACTATTTTCCGAATATTTATATAATGTTATGATCATTTTTAGCTATTTTGATATGTTCATGCATTTTGTTCATGTGAAACAAAATTTTGTGAACATTACATATCACGTTTAAATGATTTTCTGACCTTGTAAGATATGGTGCTTTCTGCAACCTTTTAGTACAGCTGATTAGATTTTAGTTATCGATGTGTACGAAGTGGGTGTTGTTGCTGAGAAGCGGTTTCATGTGCAACATCACTGCAGCTCATCATAATACCAAAAAAAAAAAATGTTACTCGAAATCCTGTATCATGGATCCTGCACAATTGAAATAACAATCTCTTCAAAGCCTTATTGAGAAGTAATATGTATATGGTGCTAGTCCCATATTCTTTACAGACCAGCTGGCTTTGGATGGGTGATTTGATCAATATCACACCGACCGCCATTCTCTGGTACCCATTTTAGCCTCGGACACTTGGAAACCCAGGTCAATTAAAAAAAATGAAAAAAAGTCTGTGTCCACAGTGAATCGAACATGTAACCGCTGTACCTGCAGGCAACAGTCCTACGAACAGCCCTACCGAGGTTTCCCCTGCAACATCTACTCTTCCAGAAATCAACATCATCCATGTCAAGTAAATCGTTCCCGCTGCCCGCGGACCTTTGTGAGATGATGATGTTTGCCGATATTCTTTTGCATTAACCCTATAACCAGCTCTTAAGGTCGTATTTAGAGCATAGACCTATCTCCCCACCCCAGTGAAACAAAGGATTACAATTATATGCTTGCTTGTTACCTAACTGCTTTAAATAGGATAAGATGTCGTATTGTCGACAAGAAGACATGGATTGTCAAACGCAATATCAATTACAAAATGGCTGCCCTACTATCGACTTCAACCGTGGAAGAACAACGAAGCGTTCGTTATTCGTTTTATATTTTGGTTTGGTTTGGTCAAGGGGCGTGATACCTTGTGAAATCTATAGAGGAATGATGGTCCTGTATGGTTACAGTTGTTTGAGTCAGAGTATGAGTGGGTAGACAGATTTCAAAATGGAAGCTCGGCAAAAATCAACTGGGCAAGTAATAATATCCTTCTTTTGGTATGTTGTTGGTTTAGTTTTTAAATGTTCTAAACAATCCCCAAAGAGAAAATATTTAACTTTTTTCTTACTTTCTTCAACTCACGTTGCGGACCGGCAAAGAAGGGCTCGAGGACCGGCATCGGTCCGCGGACCACCACGTTAGGAAGCACTGCTGTAAAGGATATGCAGCTAACTATTTTGTTAACTGGGGCGAAGGGGTTACGAATGTCTCTAAGAGCTTTCATGCTGATGGTACAGGGGCAGCCCGACTGAACGTCCGTCTGTGTTTTCCTCTACCCGTTCAGTATCGTCCAGACCATCTGATCTCTCGCTCTCTCTCTCTCTCTCTCTCTCTCTCTCTCTCTCTCTCTCTCTCTCTCTCTCTGTGTGTGTGTGTGTGTGTGTGTGTGTGTCTCTGTCTCTCTCACACCCCTCCCCCACACAAATGCCGCTGAATCAGCCTCTCAAGACTTGGGTCCGATGTTTAGCCGTAGTTTACACTCGATGCCAGAGAATTTCAAAACATCAAGTTTGCCATAATCTAGATCTCGGCAAAGAAGCCCATAATACCCATACTTCAACCCCATTAACCCAATACCGGGCACGTTATCGAAGTTAATAACGATCCCGCTGGTAATGACATGAGCAAGACCGGACGTGAGTTCGAGGCCTGGGCTCACCACTTGCAAAGTAAGGGAAAGATTGACCACCTGTTTCTCCTGGCTCTCGGCCTACACAGTGTGATGGCTTTATTACATCACAGACCCATACCATGAAACTGATCTCGGACAATTTATCATTATTCTATACCCAACACGTCTCATTATTCTATACCCAACACGTCTCATTATTCTATACCCAACACGTCTCATTATTCTATACCCAACACGTCTCATTATTCTATACCCAACACGTCTCATTATTCTATACCCAACACGTCTCATTATTCTATACCCAACACGTCTCATGGGGTAAAAAGAGTCCTTAACTTTTTGTTTATAGCTAAGAGATCGTGTTTCCATGCGATCTGGGATCTGTTAAGGGTATACGACTAAAGATACACTATCTTTTCGTTGAAAGAATGATCTGGTTAGCACCAGGCCAGTCGTCATACCTCTCAGAATATTTTGCCTTATCCATGGTCCACGTGTTGAGTCTGGTTGGACAACAGAGATATTCCTGACTCGACGGTGGATTTGATTTTAGTACCATCAGTTAGGTCGGATAGTACACTAGCTACTGCGTCATAAAGGATACACTTTACACGAGGTGTTTGAAGTAAATAACTAAGTATTTTGTGTATTAACAGAAAAATACCACCAGTATTAGCCCAAAGAAACGTCAACCCAAGCAGGACGCAAGGTGGTAGCTTCAACGCGAAACTAAGCATTCTCTTTACGAACAGAATGTTTGTTGATGTTTTATCATGTGGAAGAGTGGGGATGAGGTTGTTAGACTACAGGAATGTAGTTGTTAGGCTATGAACAGAATGTTTGTTGATGTTTTGTCATGTGGGAGAGTGGGGATGTGGTTGTTAGACTACAGGAATGTAGTTGATAGGCTACAGGGATGTGGTTGTTAGACTATGGGGATGTGGTTGTTAAACCGTATTGATGTGGTTGTTAGACTATGGGGATGTGGTTGTTAAATCGTATTGATGTGGTTGTTAGACTATGGGGATGTGGTTGTTAGACTATGGGGATGTGGTTGTTAAACCGTATTGATGTGCATGTTAGACTATGGGGATGTAGTTGTTAGACTATGGGGATGTGGTTGTTAAACCGTATTGATGTAGTTGTTAGACTATGGGAATGTATTTGTTAGATAGTGATGATGTAATTTTTCGACCATGAGGATGTAGTTGTTAGACTATGGGGGTGTTGTTGCTAGACTATGGGGATTTAGTTGTTAGACTATAGGAATGTATTTGTTAGATAGTGGTGATGTAATTGTTCGACCATGATGATTTAGTTGTTAGACTATGGAGATGTTGTTGTTCGACTATGAGGATGTAGTTGTTAGACCATGGGGATGTAGTTGTTAGATAGTGGTGATGTAATTGTTCGACCATGAGGATTTAGTTGTTAGACTATGGGGATGTAGTTGTTAGACCATGGGGATGTAGTTGTTAGATAGTGGTGATGTAATTGTTCGACCGTGAGGATTTAGTTGTTAGACGATGGAGATGTTGTTGTTCGACTATGGGGATGTAGTTGTTAGATAGTGGTGATGTAATTGTTCGATCATGAGGATTTAGTTGTTAGACTATGGGGATGTAGTTGTTAGACCATGGGGATGTAGTTGTTAGATAGTGGTGATGTAATTGTTCGACCGTGAGGATTTAGTTGTTAGACTATGGAGATGTTGTTGTTCGACTATGGGGATGTAGTTGTTAGACTATGGGGATGTAGTTGTTAGATTATGGAGATGTAGTTGTTAGGCTATGAGGATGTAATTGTCAGATTATAGGGATGTAGCTGTTAGAGAATGGGGAAGTAGTTGTTAGACTATGGAGACGTAGTTGTTAGACTATGGGGATGTAGTTGTTAGGCTATGGGGATGTAGTTGTTAGACTATGGAGATGTAGTTGTTAGGCTATGGGGATGTAGTTGTTAGGCTATGGGGATGTAGTTGTTAGGCTATGGGGATGTAGCTGTTAGACTATGGGGATGTAGTTGTTAGGCTGTGGGGATGTAGTTGTTAGACTATGGGAATGTAGTTGTTAGGCTATGGGGATGTAGCTGTTAGGCTATGGGGATGTAGTTGTTAGGCTATGGGGATGTAGTTGTTAGACTATGGGAATGTAGTTTTTAGGCTATGGGAATGTAGTTGTTAGGCTATGGGAATGTAGTTGTTAGGCTATGGGGATGTAGTTGTTAGGCTATGGGGATGTAGCTGTTGGGCTATGGGGATGTAGTTGTTAGGCTATGGGGATGTAGTTGTTAGACTATGGGAATGTAGTTGTTAGGCTATGGGAATGTAGTTGTTAGGCTATGGGAATGTAGTTGTTAGGCTATGGGGATGTAGCTGTTAGGCTATGGGGATGTAGTTGTTAGGCTATGGGGATGTAGTTGTTAGGCTATGGGAATGTAGTTGTTAGGCTATGGGAATGTAGTTGTTAGGCTATGGGAATGTAGTTGTTAGGCTATGGGGATGTAGTTGTTAGACTATGGGAATGTAGTTGTTAGGCTATAGGGATGTAGTTGTTAGGCTATTGGGATGTAGTTATTAGACTATGGGAATTTAGTTGTTAGACTATTGGGATGTAGTTGTTAGATTATGGGGATGTAGTTGTTAGACTATGGGAATGTAGTAGTTAGGCTATGGGGATGTAGTTGTTAGACTATGGGGATGTAGTTATTAGACTATGGGAATTTAGTTGTTAGACTATGAGGATGTAGTTGTTAGGCTATGGGAATGTAGTTGTTAGGCTATGGGGATGTAGTTGTTAGACTATGGGAATGTAGTTGTTAGGCTATGGGGATGTAGTTGTTAGTCTATGGGAATGTAGGTGTTAGGCTATGGGGATATAGTTGTTATGCTATGGGAATGTAGTTGTTATGTTATGGGGATGTAGTTATTAGACTATGGGAATTTAGTTGTTAGACTATGGTGATGTAGTTGTTAGATTATGGGGATGTAGTTGTTAGATTATGGGGATATAGTTGTTAGAATATGAAAAGATATCTGAGAAGTAGTTGTGAATGGCTTTTATATAATAAGAAGATAGTAAAGACATGAAACAAGTGTTGTTTCTGAAAAAAAAAAAATAACATGTCACTTCAACTAAATACTTTTTAGCATATAATGTTTACTAAAGACAATAAATAAACTATGTTAACAAGCAGAACAGTTGAAATGTTAACAAACAAGTTGAAAAATAAAGTATAGGTAAGACAGGCGTGCACACAAACAACGTGATCAGATGAGTAATACAAGAGATCAACACAATAAAAATGTTTAAATTAAATGCAGTAAATTACTACTTACTGGTTTGAATTCTTTATACCTAAGTAAAGTGAACATTGAATTATGGATAGCTATTACTTGGTGCAAACGATTACTGCATTCTAAAGATGGACGTGAAGATATGTCATAATCTGTGACATGAAGCAAGGAGTCTGTGTACAATTGACACCTGTTATATTTAAGTACAATATTTATCCGTGTACCTATGATTTCTTAAATTGAATTCTAAATAGGAAATCGGACTGGGGTTTTCTCGTTTATCAGGTGTCCTCAAATCGTCAGCCATCATGTCAGCCTACATTTATTATTTAAGTAATATGAATCAATATGTTATTAATGTCAGTTTAATTTATGGTTTGTGGTCCAGATTAAACACGCATTTAACTTGAGGCAATTCTTTTGGAAAACACTCGGAATCCTGCAAATGTTAGCAATTATTTTGTTACTGACATTTAACTTAAATTTTATTGCCATTTCCACATACAATCAATGTCTTTTTTCGTCGTTATCATGCGTTTTAGAACAACATCCCATATCGCACATTGTTCAAAGTGTTTAATGACATCATACACGGTGTAAAAATAATAAAAATCTATTCTGCCGAGGATACATCGCGCAAAAAAAAGACGCAGTTTTAGGTCGAGATCGAAAACTTCAAATTCCCGCCAATCTTAACGTCAAATATGGAACATGAGTCATCGTTTACATGGATATAGATAATAGACAGAAACATATTTATGTACAGATGATGTTGGCCTATGTAGTCACAATGAAAGTAGTGACTGGATGGGGCAGCACCGTCTTTACATGAAAGAGCCGCAGACGTTTCGTAAACAATGAGATCCACGGAGAGGCCATGGATACCGCCATGTGGTTATCTTATGTAGGGAATATAACGATGGGTATCTGCCACTGCAGAATGATGTTTTCATCATGATGATCCTTTGAACCATCATGGGTTTATTTGAAGTTTATTTATATTTAATTACAAAAGATAGCGAAAAGATGACACGAATAACCACATCGGGTTGGTGTGAAATTTCATTTACTTGTGCTTACATATACATATGGGTGGGCTGTGCAGTGATTACACGTTATGATGACAAAGGCATGAACGCTGTCGGATAAGGTTTCCGTGCGTTCTCGTGGTCCGTTACGTGATGTAAATGATGCCACATATCACTCCATGCACTCATACCTTCAATATTTAATGATCCTAACACTTTACATACCCACAATCTGTTCCAGCTACAGGAATTGGTATTATGTTTTTAGGATCTTTTTACAATATCATAGTTTGATGGCGAAATGACATTCATGAATGTTGCTCTGGATGTCTTATTCATGTACACTTAATATTGTTATAGTCGTGATAACTATCTCACACAATTCGGATATTGCTGGCTGCTTGATATTGCTGGCAGGAGCCGAAGAAAACAAGATCACTAGAGCAAGGAACTTTAGTACATGTGATATTGTGTATATGTTCCTCATTATCATTTTAAAGTAATTGTAAGTACCCTTCAGCATGCTCTCATTACCATTAGATGGCTTTTATTGTGTATACAAGTGCAAATTTCTGTTCTCTTTAGTATTATATCATATTTAAGAATTTGTAGACTATTTTCCGAATATTTATATAATGTTATGATCATTTTTAGCTATTTTGATATGTTCGTGCATTTTGTTCACGTGAAACAAAATTTTGTGAACATTACATATCAAGTTTAAATGATTTCCTGACCTTGTAAGATATGGTGCTTTCTACAACCTTTTAGTACAGCTAATTAGATGTTAGTTAGCGATGTGTACGAAGTGGGTGTTGTTGCTGAGAAGCGGTTTCATGTGCAACATCACTGCAGCTCATCATAATACCAAAAAAAAAAAAAATGTTACTCGAAATCCTGTATCATGGATCCTGCACAATTGAAATAACAATCTCTTCAAAGCCTTATTGAGAAGTAATATGTATATGGTGCTAGTCCCACATTCTTTACAGACCAGCTGGCTTTGGATGGGTGATTTGATCAATATCACACCGACCGCCATTCTCTGGTACCCATTTTAGCCTCGGACACTTGGAAACCCAGGTCAATTAAAAATGAAAACAAAATATCTGTGTCCACAGTGAATCGAACATGTAACTGCTGTACCTGCAGGCAACAGTCCTACGAACAGCCCTACCGCGGTTTCCCCTGCAACATCTACTCTTCCAGAAATCAACATCGTCTATGTCAAGTAGATCGTTCCTGCTGCCCGCGGACCTGTGTGAGATGATGATGTTTGCCAATATTATTTTGCATTAATCCTATAACCAGCTCTTAAGGTCGTATTTAGAGCATTGACCTATTTCCCCACCCCAGTGAAACAAAGGATTACAATTATATGCTTGATTGTTACCTAACTGCTTTAAATAGGTTAAGATGTCGTATTGTCGACAAGAAGATATGGATTATCATTGATGTAACCACAGATGTGAACGAAACTATACAACTAATTCCCTCGTTGGGTTTGTACGAAGGAAAGTAATTAAATAATATCAATTTTATTACACAGTGTATGGCAGAGCATGCGCAAAGGAAATCTTATTTTTCAAGACAAACTGGCGCCTAAACAATACCCCATGTTGGGTTCGTGATGATCGAGCAGTTTGCGCATACGCAATATCAATGACAAAATGGCTGCCCCACTATCGACTTCAACCGTTGAAGAACAACGAAGCGTTATTCGTTTTATATTTTGGTTTGGTTTGGTCAAGGGACGTGATACCTTGTGAAATCTACAGAGGAATGATGGTCATGTATGGTTACAGATGTTTGAGTATGAGTGGGTAGACATATTTCCAAATGGAAGCTCGTCAAAAATCAACTGGGCAAGTAATAATATCCATCTTTTGGTATATTGTTGGTCCTATATTAGTGCCTGCTCCGTGACGAAGAAGTTACGGACGCGATTCGTAATCCCGTTTACCCGGGTTCGAAACACAGCGGTGCTGGTGTTTTCGAAAAAAGATATTAGGTGCTGGTCCTTCAGAAAGCAATGACAAACTACTGAACGTAACACTTGCCCAGGAATCACGAACAGCCAAAATGCTGGCATTGACTACTAAGTCATGTGAAGGACATGCAACAAAACTGGCGCATTTCCAGTAAATAAGTGAGACTGCGACTAATGTGCGGTACAGTGACATGCTAGTGAGCAAAAATAAAGCCCACAGTACGATTGAAACCCAGGGGAATTCTCTCAAAATGAGTATTGTTGATGCTCGACATCGCCAGTCTACATACGGTTGGGCATACAATGGATACATTACGTGCTCTGACATTTGAGGTTTGGAAGCACACAACTTATAGTCGAGACTTGGCTCCATTGGACGTTCACTTGCTTGGACCATTGAAAGAACATTTGCGGGATCAATGTTTTGCAGATGACAACGGGGTAATGAAGGCGGTACAAAATTAAGGTTTAAAGCCACGCCCAAAAACTTTTCAATAGAAGATATCAACAAGCTAGTGGACAGGTGAGTCAAGTGTGTTTCCAGGCAGAGAGACTTGGGAAATAATATACAAAAAATTTCTGGTTCACACTTTTGTAAAAGAAGTTATTTGTAAAATTCGATAATTAATGACTTAACCTGATAAAATCTAGTAACACCTGCCTCTCTTAATACATCTTGGTTTGTTTGTATCTCTTTCCACAATATTCTGAACCCTTCTGTCAAAAACCACCGCTGCCTCCAGTTTTTCTTTTCCTCCATTGTCCATCATCCGCGTTCTCTTAGAAGAACAGGCCTCACAAAGTGTTTCAGCAATCGAATTGTTATTACATGTGATATGTCTATTTATTATGTGGTAGCTTATTATTGTAGAATCTTTGAATATGAGGATTCTTGCCCTGTTCCCTGTTCATCTCTGAGAAACCTCACATGCACGAAAAACAATATCTGCCTGTAATGTATAATTTCTAGGATTCGAATTCAGAGACGTTTCAATGTTTATACTGAAGTCTATGCATAATACATGCCTGCATTGTTCAATTTTGTTTCATATGTATATTAGCCGACTGTTTCAGGATCGTTACAACAAACAAGATAAGCACAGTGTATCTGCTCAATGCCGTAATGACCATAGTTATGATTTTGGTGTAGTATACCCTTAGCGTATTATTTTCATTTATTATGTTATTTGTCACGAGAACATGAAGTTTACCTGCCTGTTATCTCGTATAATAATAATATTCACTGGTTCAGTCTTTTTGCGTCTTTCTTGTACTTACGGTTGAGCACAAATATGTATTCATCAGTACAATGAAATATCAGTGTGTCAGGACTGAAACATGTAATAATGTTCCCTGCTTAAGTGGCGGTGAAACATCTTGTTACACACACAGCTGAGAGTGAGAGTAAGCATGCAAGTATAGGGCCCCTGAACATCCGTAATGAACAGGCGGTTCTAGATCCATAATGTTATAGACCAATCCTAGAAGCAAGAACTAGGACAGAAATGGATGGTCACTAGCTGTCTCATAGTAAAAACCATAGTAATCCGGAGAGAATAAACTATCACTTCGCCTGCGTGAATGATACACATTTTCGAAAAAGATGCATGGGAAGATATTTTACTACAACTTCAGAAGCGAAGGAAATCGTGCCATTGATTCAAACAAATATGTGACTGGTCATTATACATTGTAAAAAAAAAATATTTGTATAGACCACTCGACGTTTGAGGGGTGATGTGGTCAATATAAAGCCGGTCGTCTTTACTTCTCAATACATTTTATGGTATCCATTTTAATCTGGGTCATCCTGGAAGCTCACGTCAATTTTAAAACTCCACCTTCAAGTGAATTTGTTGGCGTGACCACTTGCCCGGCAGACATGTTTGAGACATCCTGACAGGTACAGCCACAATGAATACACTATGTTATTGAGTAGGATAAACGCGATTCTTGGCTTATTTCTATTATGTGAGACTGATAAGGAGGATAGCAATGTCCTCGAAAGCCACATCATGTTTTCATTGCCACTAATACGCAAGAATATTCGTTTAAGTTTGCTTATAACGGGTTTCTGGGTAAAAATGACAACAAAAATGTGACGTACAGTTACTAGTATTTGCTATGAATTAAACATTTACTTATGAGTGAGATCAATAATAACAAAAATATCCGTTGAAATTCATCATCAGTGAGTGCCATCAGAGAAGTTGAAGGTCGGTTCTAATGCGTTCTCGGCATCGTCTGTCTTCGGTCTTCAAGTTGTACCTATGTGTGTATTTTCCAGTACATCACTTGGTCTTTTCTACCCACATGTGATTTTTTGTTTGTTTTTTTGGTGCTCACCTGATTTGAACTCAAGCGTAGCACACACACACACACACACACACACACACACACACACACACGCACGCACGCACGCACGCACGCACACACACACACACACACACTATTTATAGTAGTGTTGGACTGAATTTTGACTGTGGATGTAATATTGTCTTCCATTCCACCACTTGGAAAGGACCGCCAATACTGACAGCAGAAGCAGAAGAAATACACGAATAAAGGTGCATCTTCGTGGCTAGAGACCATTACAAACGAAGAAATTAAAGCGGTTGGTGAATTGATTATAGAAATGATAATTAAATTGTTGAATGGCATCTACAGTATGTGCCTGATGATCTCTGGTAATTGTCATAGATCTATCTACCGAAGATATATCGTGCAATGGATTGTTGAGAGCATCGCACATTTAGTTTAATGAACCAATGGACCAAACGAGTAATGATGATTATAATGAGAAGAATAAGACATAAAACATAAACCATAATTGGGGGTGAGCAATGTGGATGTTTGGGAGGTAAAGGCACCAACGACGCCATACACATCTTGAGAACATTAAAAGAAAGAATCATGGAAATGAAAAGACAAATAAATTTGTGTTTTATTGACTACATTAAAAGATTTGATAAATCAAATCAAATCAAATCAAATCAACTTTATTTTAAAAGGGCCACCAATTGTGCACGCAGGCTCGTCTTACATTCGGCCCTTCCAATCACTCATCTTTCGTCCATAAGGAGCATTATACATTCACATAGGAAGAAAAAAAAAACATTGTGAAATGAATGTTGTTATTTGAATAACGAAGACACAAACAATAGGTTGCACGATTTATTGCCTGGCATATTTCGCTGCATCTCGTCAGGTACATACTGCAGAAATCACACAACTTACGTGAATTAATTAGATAAATCCTTCAAACTGAAATATACACATGTTCGCACAGTACTGTCGATAGTCCACCACGGTAATTTTAAACTGACTAACATGTCTTTCTGCTTGCACAAGGACGGTCTACGAAGGTTGATTAGTATGTGTGTGCGTGCGTGTGTGTGTGTTTATATGTCTGTCACATTCATTTTTTATGACCGTCCATGGTATGCTCTTCATTTCCCTCATTAAACACAATTTGAGTGTCATTGGATGTCTCTGAGCGTGTCTGCTTGTTGTATTGCGACAGATAATAGACACAGTTACAGAAATGTGGTTATGACAGATAATAGACACAGTTACAGAAATGTAGTTGTGACAGATAATAGACAAAGTTACAGAAATGTTGTTGTGACAGATAATAGACACACTTACAGAAATGTTGTTGTGAATTATAATAGACACACTTACAGAAATGTTGTTATGACAGATAATAGACACACTTACAGAAATGTTGTTATGAATGATAATAGACACACTTACAGAAATGTTGTTATGACAGATAATAGACACACTTACAGAAATGTTGTTATGACAGATAATAGACACACTCAGAGGAGAAATATTGTTATGACAGATAATAGACACAGTTACAGAAATGTTGTTATGACAGATAACAGACACAGTTACAGAAATGTTGTTATGACAGATAATAGACACACTTACAGAAATGTTGTTATGACAGATAATAGACACACTCACAGAAATGTTGTTATGACAGATAATAGACACAGTTACAGAAATGTTGTTATGACAGATAACAGACACAGTTACAGAAATGTTGTTATGACAGATAATAGACACACTTACAGAAATGTTGTTATGAATGATAATAGACACACTTACAGAAATGTTGTTGTGAATTATAATAGACACACTTACAGAAATGTTGTTATGACAGATAATAGACACACTTACAGAAATGTTGTTATGAATGATAATAGACACACTTACAGAAATGTTGTTATGACAGGTAATAGACACACTTACAGAAATGTTGTTATGACAGATAATAGGCACACTTACAGTAATGTTGTTGTGAATTATAATAGACACACTTACAGAAATGTTGTTATGACAGATAATAGACACACTTACAGAAGTGTTGTTATGAATGATAATAGACACACTTACAGAAATGTTGTTATGACAGATAATAGACACACTTACAGAAATGTTGTTATGACAGATAATAGACACACTTACAGAAATTTTGTTATGACATATAATAGACACACGTACAGAAATGTTGTTAGGACAGATAATAGACACAGTAACAGAAATGGTGTTATGACAGATAATAGACACACTTACAGAAATGTTGTTGTGAATTATAATAGACACACTTACAGAAATGTTGTTATGACAGATAATAGACACACTTACAGAAATGTTGTTATGACAGATAACGGACACACTTACATAAATGTTGTTATGACAGATAATAGACACAATTACAGAAATGTTGTTATGACAGATAATAGACACACTTACAGAAATGTTGTTAGGAATGATAATAGACACACTTACAGAAATGTTGTTATGACAGATAATAGACACACTTACAGAAATGTTGTTATGACAGATAACAGACACACTTACATAAATGTTGTTATGACAGATAATAGACACACTTACAGAAATGTTGTTATGACAGATAATAGACAACTTACAGAAATGTTGTTATAAATAATAATAGACAAACTTACAGAAATGTTGTTATGACAGATAATAGACACACTTACAGAAATGTTGTTGTGAATGATAATATACACACTTACAGAAATGTTGTTATGACAGATAATAGACACACTTACAGAAATGTTGTTATGAATGATAATAGACACACTTACAGAAATGTTGTTATGATAGATAATAGACACACTTACAGAAATGTTGTTATGACAGATAATAGACACACTTACTGAAATGTTGTTATGACAGATAATAGACACACTTACAGAAATGTTGTTATGGATGATAATGGACACACTTACAGAAATGTTGTTATGACAGATGATAGACACACTTACAGAAATGTTGTTATGACAGATAATAGACACACTTACAGAAATGTTGTTATGACAGATAATAGACACACTTACAGAAATGTTGTTATGGATGATAATGGATACACTTACAGAAATGTTGTTATGAATTATAATAGACACATTTACAGAAATGTTGTTATGACAGATAATAGACACACTTACAGAAATGTTGTTGTGAATGATAATAGACACACTTACAGAAATGTTGTTACGACAGATAATAGACACATTTACAGAAATGTTGTTATGAATGATAATAGACACACTTACAGAAATGTGGTTATGACAGATAATAGACACAGTTACAGAAATGTAGTTGTGACAGATAATAGACAAAGTTACAGAAATGTTGTTGTGACAGATAATAGACACACTTACAGAAATGTTGTTGTGAATTATAATAGACACACTTACAGAAATGTTGTTATGACAGATAATAGACACACTTACAGAAATGTTGTTATGAATGATAATAGACACACTTACAGAAATGTTGTTATGACAGATAATAGACACACTTACAGAAATGTTGTTATGACAGATAATAGACACACTCAGAGAAATATTGTTATGACAGATAATAGACACAGTTACAGAAATGTTGTTATGACAGATAACAGACACAGTTACAGAAATGTTGTTATGACAGATAATAGACACACTTACAGAAATGTTGTTATGACAGATAATAGACACACTCACAGAAATGTTGTTATGACAGATAATAGACACAGTTACAGAAATGTTGTTATGACAGATAACAGACACAGTTACAGAAATGTTGTTATGACAGATAATAGACACACTTACAGAAATGTTGTTATGAATGATAATAGACACACTTACAGAAATGTTGTTGTGAATTATAATAGACACACTTACAGAAATGTTGTTATGACAGATAATAGACACACTTACAGAAATGTTGTTATGAATGATAATAGACACACTTACAGAAATGTTGTTATGACAGGTAATAGACACACTTACAGAAATGTTGTTATGACAGATAATAGACACACTTACAGTAATGTTGTTGTGAATTATAATAGACACACTTACAGAAATGTTGTTATGACAGATAATAGACACACTTACAGAAGTGTTGTTATGAATGATAATAGACACACTTACAGAAATGTTGTTATGACAGATAATAGACACACTTACAGAAATGTTGTTATGACAGATAATAGACACACTTACAGAAATTTTGTTATGACATATAATAGACACACGTACAGAAATGTTGTTAGGACAGATAATAGACACAGTAACAGAAATGGTGTTATGACAGATAATAGACACACTTACAGAAATGTTGTTGTGAATTATAATAGACACACTTACAGAAATGTTGTTATGACAGATAATAGACACACTTACAGAAATGTTGTTATGACAGATAACGGACACACTTACATAAATGTTGTTATGACAGATAATAGACACAATTACAGAAATGTTGTTATGACAGATAATAGACACACTTACAGAAATGTTGTTAGGAATGATAATAGACACACTTACAGAAATGTTGTTATGACAGATAATAGACACACTTACAGAAATGTTGTTATGACAGATAACAGACACACTTACATAAATGTTGTTATGACAGATAATAGACACACTTACAGAAATGTTGTTATGACAGATAATAGACAACTTACAGAAATGTTGTTATGAATAATAATTGACAAACTTACAGAAATGTTGTTATGACAGATAATAGACACACTTACAGAAATGTTGTTGTGAATGATAATATACACACTTACAGAAATGTTGTTATGACAGATAATAGACACACTTACAGAAATGTTGTTATGAATGATAATAGACACACTTACAGAAATGTTGTTATGACAGATAATAGACACACTTACAGAAATGTTGTTATGACAGATAATAAACACACTTACTGAAATGTTGTTATGACAGATAATAGACACACTTACAGAAATGTTGTTATGGATGATAATGGACACACTTACAGAAATGTTGTTATGACAGATGATAGACACACTTACAGAAATGTTGTTATGACAGATAATAGACACACTTACAGAAATGTTGTTATGACAGATAATAGACACACTTACAGAAATGTTGTTATGGATGATAATGGACACACTTACAGAAATGTTGTTATGACAGATGATAGACACACTTACAGAAATGTTGTTATGACAGATAATAGACACACTTACAGAAATGTTGTTATGAATGATAATAGACACACTTACAGAAATGTTGTTATGACAGATAATAGACACACTTACAGAAATGTTGTTATGAATTATAATAGACACATTTAAAGAAATGTTGTTATGACAGATAATAGACACACTTACAGAAATGTTGTTGTGAATGATAATAGACACACTTACAGAAATGTTGTTATGACAGATAATAGACACATTTACAGAAATGTTGTTATGAATGATAATAGACACACTTACAGAAATGTTGTTATGACAGATAATAGACACACTTACAGATATTTTGTTATGACAGATCTTCTTCTTCTTCTTCTTCTTCTTCTTCTTCTTCTTCTTCTTCTTCTTCTTCTTCTTCTTCTTCTTCTTCTTCTTCTTCTTCTTCTTCTTCTTCTTCTTCTTCTTCTTCTTCTTCTTCTTCTTCTTCTTTCGTTCGCCTGAAATATGTTTATAACTGCAATGTTGTCTCTTGTATGAATCTAACAGTCTTTTTTAGTTCATTCAGCGGTCCATAGAGTTTATCTTCCACTGTTGTCTCTCTAGGCCAGAAGGTTCGCCTGGATATGTTGTAGTTTGGGCAATCCTGGAGTATGTGCTCTGCTGTCTGCGACGCCAAACCACATGTGCACATGGCTGAGTCACCAATCTTGAATTTTGTATACATGTGGTTGCGTAATCTATTGTGTCCTGTTCTGAGGCGCAGAAGAATGACCTGTTCTGGTCTGTCCATAACGTGGTAGTCGTCTCGAGTAAGGTTTGGTGGCCTTCTGATTGATTTGATCATTCTTTTCTTTTGGTGGTATGTACTAGGCACATCAGGTTGTTCTTCTTTTGCTCCTTCCTTAGCCAATCGATCAGCTCTGTCGTTTCCGGGGACTCCACAGTGGGATGGAATCCACTGTATGGTGATCTTACGCTGACTGCTAAGTTCAGAAAGTAGTGTCCTCAGAACTGGCAATTTCCCAGACAGGAGCGCCTCTATTACGGATTTTGCATCTGTCAATATCACCGCAGGTTGTGTACCATGGCTGGTATTTTGTAACTTCTCTGTGGCTATCTTGATTGCCTCAATTTCAGCATCATAGTTATGGCAGTACTTTCCTGTTGGAATTCTGGCCGTGTCTCTAGTATTATTTGGGTATTCTATGTACACTCCCGCTCCTCCATTTCGAACAGCATTTTGTGCTGACCCATCTGTGTAGACTCGGATCCAGAGGTCCTGTGGGTATTCGTCATCAAGGAAGCTGAGAGTGGCTGTTCTGCGCTGTACACTGTTCTGTTCTTCCTTGTCAAATATTCCTCTCACTTTTGACTGGATTTGTAGCGATATTCTATGTTCATCTTTCCACGGGGTTCGCTCTGGAATAGTTTTCAGGGGGATACCAACTGTGGGAAGATCGATGGTTTCTCTGCAGAGTTGTTTGGCCTGGTGGATGAAACTACTTCTTTTCAACCGCCCCATAGCTAAGTTTTCAAATCGGTTCTTCATAGGGTGGCCTGGCAAGCTGAGAAACTTTTCTGCTTGTATTAGTGTTTTTGTATCTCTGCGTTCTCTTAAAGCTTGTGTCCTCCCCATTTTCTCCATTGCTACTATAGGGGTTGATCTCATCCCTCCTGTGATGACTCTAAGAGCTTGATTTTGCACCTTGTCCAGCTCCTGCAATGTAGTTTTTGATGTTGAACACCACGCAGTTGACCCGTATTCCAAGTGTGGTCGTATGCTCTGTTGATAAACTTTGCTAAGTATTTTCCCACTGGCTCCCCACGTGGTTCCAGTTAGCTTTCTCAGGATGGCAATTTTCCTTCTGGCTTTTGCTACTGCTTTTTTGATGCGTTTTCTCCATGTCAGCCTGTCGTCGAATGTTACACCAAGGTATGTTGGTTCCTTATCTTCTCTTAGGGGTGTTCCATTTATCTGAATGCTCCCTGCCTTTTGTTTTGGAGAAAGGGTAAATAGAGTGGTGCTGCACTTGTCAGTGTTTATGCTGATACACCATCTATCCGCCCATGCAACAAATGTGTCTACAGCTCTCTGTAGCAATATGGTGGCCACTGATGCATGTTCATTTGCGCGCCACAAAACCAGGTCATCAGCGTACATTGCCGCTTTAATTCCATCGGGTAGATTAGCAACAAGATCATTGATGAAGATTAGAAAAAGTGTTGGAGACAGGACTCCGCCCTGGGGAACACTGTGACGCAATAGTACATTTCTTGCTCTTGAGACCGTCTATCTGTACTCGGGCTCTTCTGTTGTGCAAGTATGCTTTTACCCATTTGTACATTCTTCCATTGACTTTACAGTTTCTCAGTTTCTTCATCAGACCTTCTTTCCAGACTTTGTCAAAGGCTTTCTTCAGATCTATCCAAGCCGCAAGTACCAGCTTCTTCTCTTGGAATGCATCCTCAACTTCTTGAGAGGGGTAGGTTGTCTGATCTTCCGTAGAGTAGCACTGCCTAAAGGCAGCCTGTTGTGGCACAAGGATGTTTTCACTTTCAATGTACCACTGTAGTCTGTGATTGATGACGCGTTCCATTGTTTTGCAGAGACAACTGGTAAGGCTAATGGGTCTGTAGCTGGAGGCAATGGAACTGTCTTTCCCAGATTTTAGGAGAGGTATCATGATTGCTTCTCTCCAGACTTGTGGAACACTGCCTAAGGTCCATGTATTATTAAAGATCTGTAGCAGCTTTGCTTTGGCCTCTGTTCCTAGGTTACTGATCATTTCATTGGAGATACCATCAGCTCCTGGTGATTTTCTCATTTTCAGTTTTGATATGGCTAGCTCCAGTTCACTGAATGTGATAGGTGTCTCCATAACCCCATGTACAATTTCCTTCTGTCCTGTATTTTGCCATTTCTCTCGAATCTCTTGTTGTTTCTCTGGACTAATTTCAATATTGTTATCTTGTGCGAATGAGTCCGCAAAATGGACAGCTGCTTGTTTTCCTGTTCAGATGTTTCCGTCTTTATGTAGCGCAATTTTTGAGTTTCTCCATGTGCCCTCATCGTTAAGCTGTTTTATTAGCCTCCATAACTTCCTTGTGTCTTTTTCAAAGTTCAGTGACTCTGTTTTCTCCTGCCAGCTTTTCCGTCTAGCCTGCAGTTGGGCCCTTTGAAATTTGGCTTTTGCGTGCTGATATTTATTGTGGTGCTCTTGGCTGGGATTGGCCTCTGCTTGTTTTCTACATACATCCACATCATTATGCAACTGTTCCAGTTCACTATTCCAGTAGGGTTTATATTGTTTACGGGCTCCTCTTGGTATTGTTTCCTGTGCTGCCTGTAGTATGCATTTCCCAAACTTTTCAACTACTTTATTTATGTCCTTCTCAGTGTTCAGGTTTTTAACCAGTATGCTGGTGCGATGCTTGTACATTGCCCAGTCTGCTTTCTTGTAGTTCCACCTCGAGAGGGTGCTGCTTTCACTTACAAGCTCATTTTCTACAGTTAGAAAGACTGGCCGATGGTCACTGCCACCAAGTTGTTTCCCAACAATTCGTGTAATGTTCCACTCCAGGTCTGGTGAATGAAACGCCAGATCAGGTGTAGTTGTAGAGTGCCATGATCTCGAGTAGAAGGTATGTGGGTCAGACGGCTTGTTAATCAGGATGAATCTATTCTCATCCTGCCAATCTTCCAATCTCTCTCCTCTCTGGTCCATGTGATCATAGCCCCAGCTCTGCGAATGGCTGTTGAAGTCGCCACACACAATCATTTTTCCTTTTAATGGTAGTGTGTCAAGTGCCTGTGGGCGGTCATTTGGACAGTAGTAATTGATCAGGTGAAAGTCTGTATTGTCTGTTTTAAGTTTAAGTGCCTGATACTCAGCCCCTTCCATGTGAACTTCAATTTGGGAAGCAGAAATGTTGTTTTTGACAAGAGTCAGTATCCCACCCTTTCGCCTGTCCTTTCGGTCAGAACGGTAACACTGGCAGTCTCTGATTTTGAAGGCTATATTTTCGTTCAGGTGAGTTTCTTGCAAGCAACATACACTTACATTTTCATTGGCCAAGATGTTTTCTAGTTCTATTCGTTTTTTGGTGATACCCTCTGCATTCCAGTGCATTATTTTAAGTCTTTGTTTGGTACGGCCAAACGGTCTATTTTCAGGCCCTCTGGCTCCGCTGGACATCTGAGAAGGACCTCCCTTATTTGTGGTTAGACCCTTACGAGGCATAAGGCCCGGCACTGCACCTGTCTGTGGGACCAGAGCAGGGCGAGCACCATAACATGTAGCAGTTGTCGACATAATTCACGGTGTTATTGCGTGGCATCCTGATTTCTGTGGTGCGCCTCCTGGCTGGCTGCCTCCGTCTTCAGCACCTATCCTTTGCAAGAGTAGACTATGGTCTTACTCGACACACGAACACATAATGCTGTTTGTCTGGTCTGTTATTTATAGATACAACCAAAATAATGACGTCACCGCCAGTGTACAACAGCTTTAGTCACTGCGTACACCAGAAGAAAAGTTAATTATACTTAATGACGTATTTACAAGAACCGTTGGGATGAACAATCCAAAATATTCAACAAAGAGGCACATGACTGAAATAGGTGCCTTCACGTTTCTGTTCTTCTGTACTTTGAATCAAAGCTCTTGAATCCCGAAAACATAAATATTGTGGACATATGCTATTTAGTACATTTGAATTTCTTCATTCGACTCTGGCAGACTCTCCTTGACCTTAACATAACAACAGAATATTTACTTTGAAAATTGAAGTATTTGACATTTTATCAGCATTTTATTTCCGAACCAAACAGCCATGCCAGTAGCTTGTTGACCAAATCAAATGATAATGTCCAAAATGAGGAAATACGCATAAGAAAACCATCTCTAGAAATAAAATCACACACAGACTTTAACGTATCACCGGCCTATCAGCCATATTGGACCGGAACCAATTCGGTATGACAGATAATAGACACACTTACAGAAATGTTGTTATGACAGATAATAGACACACTTACAGAAATGTTGTTTTGAATTATAATAGACACACTTACAGAAATGTTGTTATGACAGATAATAGACACACATACAGAAATGCTGTTATGACAGATAATAGACACACTTACAGAAATGTTGTTATGAATGATAAGAGACACACTTACAGAAATGATGTTATGACAGATAATAGACACACTTACAGAAATGCTGTTATGACAGATAATAGACACACTTACAGAAATGTTGTTATGAATGATAATAGACACACTTACAGAAATGATGTTATGACAGATAATAGACACACTTACAGAAATGTTGTTATGAATGATAATAGACACACTTACAGAAATGTTGTTATGACAGATAATAGACACACTTACAGAAATGTTGTTATGACAGATAATGGACACACTTACAGAAATGTTGTTATGAATGATAATAGACACACTTACAGAAATGTTGTTATGACAGATAATAGACACACTTACAGAAATGTTGTTATGACAGATAATAGACACACTTACAGAAATGTAGTTAGGAATGATAATAGACACACGTACAGAAATGTTATGACAGATGATAGACACACTTACAGAAATGTTGTTATGACAGATGATAGACACACTTACAGAAATGTTGTTATGACAGATAATAGGCACAATTACAGAAATGTTGTTATGAATGATAATAGATACACTTACAGAAATTTTGTTATGACAGATGATAGACACACTTACAGAAATTTTGTTATGACAGATAATTGTCACACTTACAGAAATGTTGTTATGAATGATAATAGACACACTTACAGAAATGTTGTTATGACAGATAATAGACACACTTACAGAAATGTTGTTATGACAGACAATAGACACACTTACAGAAATGTTATTAGGACAGATAATAGACACAGTAACAGAAATTGTGTTTTGACAGATAATAGACACACTTACAGAAATGTTGTTATGAATGATAAAAGACACTTACAGAAAGAAATGTTGTTAGGAATGATAATAGACACACTTACAGAAATGTTGTTATGACAGATAATAGACATACTTACAAAAATGTTGTTATGACAGATAATGGACACACTTACAGAAATGTTGTTATGAATGATAATAGACACACTTACAGAAATGTTATGACAGATGATAGACACACTTACAGAAATGTTGTTATGACAGATGATAGACACACTTACAGAAATGTTGTTATGACAGATAATAGGCACAATTACAGAAATGTTGTTATGAATGATAATAGACACACTTACAGAAATTTTGTTATGACAGATGATAGACACACTTACAGAAATGTTGTTATGACAGATAATTGTCACACTTACAGAAATGTTGTTATGAATGATAATAGACACACTTACAGAAATGTTGTTATTTCAGATAATAGACACACTTACAGAAATGTTGTTATGACAGACAATAGACACACTTACAGAAATGTTATTAGGACAGATAATAGACACAGTAACAGAAATTGTGTTATGACAGATAATAGACACACTTACAGAAATGTTGTTATGACAGATAATAGACACACTTACAGAAATGTTATGACAGATAATAGACACACTTACAGAAATGTTGTTATGACAGATGATAGACACACTTACAGAAATGTTGTTAGGACAGATAATAGACACAGTAACAGAAATGGTGTTATGACAGATGATAGACACACTTACAGAAATGTTGTTATGAATGATAATAGACACACTTACAGAAATGTTGTTATGACAGATGATAGACACACTTACATAAATTTTGTTATGACAGATAATAGACACACTTACAGAAATATTGTTATGACAGATAATAGACATACTTACAGAAATGTTGTTATGACAGATAATAGGCACAGTTACAGAAATGTTGTTATGACAGATACCTGCTGTGTTGAATGTTTGAGTGTACGAAGGATTAAGTGGCAAGTCTTCGCCCGCTTAGCAAACGGCGAGTGTCGACATTGACACTTATCCAACAGCGCTCTTGCCATTGTCAGAGCAACCTCTTATTCATACCACCAACGCGCCAGCTAAAGTAGGATTAGACAGAATAGAAGTATTGAAGGCGTGTGTTTCGCTTTATTTGACGTTAATCACGTAAAAGAGTAGTGGGGGAATGTGGCCAGTTATCATTGGTAGAAACGAGGGAAGCCAAAATTAGACTCCAACATCGTTTTATACGAGGGGAAGACAATATGTAAGTCACAAATGGCTGTAGAAAAATAACTAAATACGATAACAACTTGAAACCAGTTTATTATATACACACATTGTTCCTTTATTTCTCAGCATAATTTATAACCAGTGGAGTTGAGTTGAGTCAAGAACCGACATCACTGCACTGTAGAAAGACGTAGATGTGGTTAATGGAGATTTGATATAAAAGAAGGTTCATAGGAGGTATATGTGGTGGAATGTGGTGGTAGAAGGAGGTAGATGTGGTAGAAGGAGGTAGATGTGGTAGAAGGAGGTAGATGTAGTAGAATGTGGTGGTAGAAGGAGGTAGATGTGGTAGAATGTGGTGGTAGAAGTAGGTAGATGTGGTAGAATGAGGTAGATGTGGTAGAAGGAGGTAGATGTAGTAGAATGTGGTGGTAGAAGGAGGTAGATGTAGTAGAATGTGGTGGTAGAAGGATGTAGATGTGGTAGAATGAGGTAGATGTGGTAGAAGGATGTAGATGTGGTAGAATGAGGTAGATGTGGTAGAAGGAGGTAGATGTGGTAGAAGGAGGTAGATGTAGTAGAATGTGGTGGTAGAAGTAGGTAGATGTGGTAGAAGGAGGTAAATGTGCTAGAAGGAGGTAGATGTAGTAGAATGTGGTGGTAGAAGGAGGTAGATGTGGTAGAATGTGGTGGTAGAAGGAGGTAGATGTGGTAGAAGGAGGTATATGTGGTAGAATGTGGTGGTAGAAGGAGGTAGATGTGGTAGAAGGAGGTAGATGTGGTAGAAGGAGGTAGATGTAGTAGAATGTGGTGGTAGAAGGAGGTAGATGTGGTAGAAGGAGGTATATGTGGTAGAATGTGGTGGTAGAAGGAGGTAGATGTGGTAGAAGGAGGTAGATGTGGTAGAAGGAGGTAGATGTGGTGGAATGTGGTAGTAGAAGGAGGTAGATGTGGTAGATGGAGGTAGATGTGGTAGAATGTGGTGGTAGAAGGAGGTAGATGTGGTAGAAGGAGGTATATGTGGTAGAATGTGGTGGTAGAAGGAGGTAGATGTGGTAGAATGTGGTGGTAGAAGGAGGTAGATGTAGTAGAATGTGGTGGTAGAAGGAGGTAGATGTGGTAGAATGTGGTGGTAGAAGGAGGTAGATGTGGTAGAAGGAGGTATATGTGGTAGAATGTGGTGGTAGAAGGAGGTAGATGTGGTAGAAGGAGGTAGATGTGGTAGAAGGAGGTTGATGTAGTAGAATGTGGTGGTAGAAGGAGGTAGATGTGGTAGAAGGAGGTAGATGTGGTAGAAGGAGGTAGATGTGGTGGAATGTGGTAGTAGAAGGAGGTAGATGTGGTAGAAGGAGGTAGATGTGGTAGAATGTGGTGGTAGAAGGAGGTAGATGTGGTAGAAGGAGGTAGATGTGGTGGAATGTGGTAGTAGAAGGAGGTAGATGTGGTAGAAGGAGGTAGATGTGGTAGAAGGAGGTAGATGTGGTAGAAGGAGGTAGATGTGGTAGAAGGAGGTAGATGTGGTGGAATGTGGTGGTAGAAGGAGGTAGATGTGGTAGAAGGAGGTAGATGTGGTAGAAGGAGTTAGATGTGGTAGAAGAAGGTAGATGTGGTAGAAGGATGTAGATGTGGTAGAATGAGGTAGATGTGGTAGAAGTAGGTAGATGTGGTGGAATGTGGTGGTAGAAGGAGATAGATGTGGTAGAAGGAGGTAGATGTGGTAGAAGGAGGTAGATGTGGTAGAAGAAGGTAGATGTGGTAGAAGGAGGTAGATGTGGTAGAAGGAGGTAGATGTGGTGGAATGTGGTGGTAGAAGGAGGTAGATGTGGTAGAAGGAGGTAGATGTGGTAGAAGAAGGTAGATGTGGTAGAAGAAGGTAGATGTGGTAGAAGAAGGTAGATGTGGTAGAAGAAGGTAGATGTGGTAGAAGAAGGTAGATGTGGTAGAAGGAGGTAGATGTGGTAGAAGGAGGTAGATGTGGTAGAAGGAGGTAGATGTGGTGGAATGTGGTGGTAGAAGGAGATAGATGTGGTAGAAGGAGGTAGATGTGGTAGAAGAAGGTAGATGTGGTAGAAGAAGGTAGATGTGGTAGAAGGAGGTAGATGTGGTAGAAGGAGGTAGATGTGGTAGAAGGAGGTAGATGTGGTAGAAGAAGGTAGATGTGGTAGAAGAAGGTAGATGTGGTAGAAGAAGGTAGATGTGGTAGAAGAAGGTAGATGTGGTAGAAGAAGGTAGATGTGGTAGAAGAAGGTAGATGTGGTAGAAGGAGGTAGATGTGGTAGAAGGAGGTAGATGTGGTAGAAGGAGGTAGATGTGGTAGAAGAAGGTAGATGTGGTAGAAGAAGGTAGATGTGGTAGAAGGAGGTAGATGTGGTGGAATGTGGTGGTAGAAGGAGATAGATGTGGTAGAAGGAGGTAGATGTGGTAGAAGGAGGTAGATGTGGTAGAAGAAGGTAGATGTGGTAGAAGAAGGTAGATGTGGTAGAAGGAGGTAGATGTGGTAGAAGGAGGTAGATGTGGTAGAAGGAGGTAGATGTGGTAGAAGAAGGTAGATGTGGTAGAAGAAGGTAGATGTGGTAGAAGAAGGTAGATGTGGTAGAATGAGGTAGATGTGGTAGAAGGAGGTAGATGTGGTAGAAGGAGGTAGATGTGGTAGAAGGAGGTAGATGTGGTAGAAGGAGGTAGATGTGGTAGAAGGAGGTAGATGTGGTAGAATGAGGTAGATGTGGTAGAAGGAGGTAGATGTGGTAGAAGGAGGTAGATGTGGTAGAAGGAGGTAGATGTGGTAGAAGAAGGTAGATGTGGTAGAAGGAGGTAGATGTGGTAGAAGAAGGTAGATGTGGTAGAAGAAGGTAGATGTGGTAGAAGAAGGTAGATGTGGTAGAAGAAGGTAGATGTGGTAGAAGAAGGTAGATGTGGTAGAAGAAGGTAGATGTGGTAGAAGAAGGTAGATGTGGTAGAAGAAGGTAGATGTGGTAGAAGGAGGCAGATGTGGTAGAAGAAGGTAGATGTGGTAGAAGAAGGTAGATGTGGTAGAAGAAGGTAGATGTGGTAGAAGAAGGTAGATGTGGTAGAAGAAGGTAGATGTGGTAGAAGAAGGTAGATGTTGTAGAAGGAGGTAGATGTGGTAGAAGAAGGTAGATGTGGTAGAAGAAGGTAGATGTGGTAGAATGAGGTAGATGTGGTAGAAGGAAGTAGATGTGGTGGAATGTGGTGGTAGAAGGAGG
Source organism: Cepaea hortensis (assembly GCA_963921405.1). Taxonomy (NCBI): domain Eukaryota; kingdom Metazoa; phylum Mollusca; class Gastropoda; order Stylommatophora; family Helicidae; genus Cepaea; species Cepaea hortensis. The sequence goes on from OY992886.1 coordinate 61,439,645, forward strand.
TAGATGTGGTAGAAGGAGGTAGATGTGGTAGAAGGAGGTAGATGTGGTAGAATGAGGTAGATGTGTAGAAAGAGGTAGATGTGATAAAAGGATATAGATGTGTTAAAACGATGTAGATGTGGCAGAAGAGGTAGATATGGAAGTAATTTTAATACAAGCAGGTCAATGTAATAAAAGCAGATAGATGTAACAGAGGTAGGTAGATTTAATAAAAACAGATAGATATGGCGGGAAAAGACAGCAGAAATTGACAGATCAAGGTATCAGTTTCACACTGGGTCAGAAAAATTAGCATCGTTCCTGAAAGTTAAAATGGGGATCTACCAAGAAGAATGGCCACTGGACATTCTTGAGACACTGAGCATGAACACTGGAATCGGAAACAGGTGGAAAGTCTGCAATACTGGTCACGATAGAAGGGAATTATAGGAATGTGTCTCTTGTACATCCGCGTGGAGACATACTAGAGATCTCGTGCCTGGACACATATCTCTGAGGTCCGCGCGAGGTTTATAAACATCCGTAGGGAGGTCGTCACTGGCGGTGGTCGGACGAAGACCGGCCCGCCCACTCCTGAATATAGGAGTCCTTCTGCAAAAGGGGGGAATTCTTCATGTATGTTATTATTATGCCATTTATGTATTTATTATGCCATTTATGTATTTATTATGCCATTTATGTATTTATTATTATTTTTGTTGTTGTCCTTTACCGGCCGCTTTTTTTTGCGTTTTTGTTATTGTTTTTGTCTTTGTTTTTGTTGATGTTTTGTTTTTGTTTTATTTTTTACATACATAATTTACATATTGTTATATGTATGTTATTTTTTCTAACTATTGATATTAATATATAATACATGCATGCATACACACACCACACACATCCCCCCCCCCGCCCCCCACCACATTCCCCCACCTCACCCTCACCCAAGGTGCCTAAAGTTGTGGAAAGTAGTCCATTACTTTTACCTTGACAAACTACTACTACTACTACTACTACTACTACTACTACTACTTCTTCTTCTTCTTCTTCTTCTTCTTCTTCTTCTTCTTCTTCTTCTTCTTCTTCTTCTTCTTCTTCTTCTTCTTCTTCTTCTTCTTCTTCTTCTTCTTCTTCTTCTTCTTCTTGTTCTACTCCTTCTTCAGCGTTCCGAGCCATTGAGGTTCTTTGCTGCAGATACAATCCGTCTCCATTCGTCTCTCTGGTTGACCTTCTCTTGCCAGTCGTTGATTCCAAGTGCTTGTAGGTCTGTATATATATTATCTCTCCACCGTCTTCATCATCAAGTAAAAACATCGGAGAAGCATTAGAAATGCAGAGACTGTGTCAGAGATTAGGTTTTGAAATAAACCTAATACATATGGAGTCTAACCTGTCTGACAGAACTTTGTATGGAGTTGCCAAACATAAGGTCATAGGTCACCTGAATTGTGGAAACAAATATAACATGACTGTAGCTGAATAGTCTACACGAACAGCGATAATGTTTCTTTGTGGTTTGTATGCATGAGGGAGAGGATAAAGATGTCCTTCAAACGTATCTTGCAATATATTTCATTATGGTTTCTCAGACCAATATTTTTATTTGCATACATTTGTAAAGTAACCTGAAAAAACAAGATCTGTTGAAATATAACTTGTTCTTTGTTGTTAGACAATCCCTCTAGATAACATGTTCAGACAGATCACAACAATAGATTGCCAGCCAACTCTTGATGGGGGTGTTCTAGTTAATGTCATTGGACAACTGAAGGTAAGTACATTCTCTTATCTTGGTACACCTGTGCCATTGTCTTCTTCATGAGCCCAAGATCTTTCGTAATCACGTGCCCTGTCAAATGGCATAGTTGTTCATGTGTCTCCACAGAAGTCCCTTCTGTCCTTGGTGTTCTGGATCAAGTATATGCTCCATGCCACCATCTTAGGTTATCAAGCATTACCTCTCTTGGTCTAACTTTGCCGCATCTACTTATGATTTCTCCAGCTGTCCACTGTTTTCCACTGCCTCTCTCCTAATCACATGTTTAATCATGATCTGAAAGATTCACAATCAGCCCAAGGACTGAAACATTTGATGATGACCCACAATAGACTATTTATATGATGTGTTGAAGAGGGAAGCTGAAGTACTCTACAGGATGTTATGCATAAAGTAAATGTTTTTGCCAAGATGGGTACAGTTTTTGCAGCTTTGCTGTAAATGGAGGCAGCACATATAAAGGTCCTCTTCATGATAAACCAGGAAGAAGATGAAGAAATAAATGAGCACACAAAAGGGGTATACGTCAGTGTAAACAGCTCAGTACAAAAGGGACTTCTTCTTTTATTTGCTTGAAATTTGTCTGTATCTGCAATATTCTTTTACATGAATTTCACTATCTTTTAGATACAAAAGGGACAGTAAGAATACATTTCCTTGAATATCTGTCAAAATAACTGGGCACATGTTAGATTGGCCAGTTTCTGGCCTAGAGAAACAACAGAGCAAGATACAATGTATGGGCCACTGAGTCAACTAAACAAGACAATTACTGTTTGTTCTTTTTGTTGCTCTTGCTCGCTTTGAACTCAGGCGTAGTCAATACACACTACTTCTAGTAGTGTTGGACTGAATGAATTTTGCGTGTGTATTAGCTTTCCCAATTAATAGTGTCCCGCGGCATCAGGCGAATCCACCCCATCTTCAGAGGTACTTGTAATTTACCTCCCCAAGTCAAAGATGATAGGTCAATATTTTAGTCCAAATGCCCGGTGCAGAGGTTGAACCTCTTACCTCAGAATCAGAACACAGGGTGTTTAAGAACGCGCGCTCTTATCCGTTCAGTCATGCTGACTTCCAGACAGTTATATTCATACAAGAGACATCCGGGAAGGATAATCCGGTCAACAAATACCCGCAGAAGTCGGATGCGTCGGCATAAATGCGCAAGTAAACAGGCACAACGCAATAACATCTGAAAAAACACTCCAGAAGAACACAGAAGAAGAAGATACAAGAGACAACATGGCAGTTATAGGCAAATTTCGAACAAACGAAGAAGATTGCCCAGCATGCTGTGATGTAGTCCTGTTAACATAGACAGCAATATTCTTCACTGTTTAACTTGGGAATGAAGCATAGACTTCAATATTTGAAAAGTTTCTAGAAATTCTCTGTTTCTTTCATTGTTATTTGTATTTGTGTCAGGTCTTAGTCAGATATGACTGAGCTACCGTATAACAGTAGACGGTACTACCTGCTTTCCGTTAGCGCCGAACGTTTGGCGGCGCTTACCAAACATGACACCCCACATTGTGCCAACGGCTTCGGGCGAAAGAGCGCAGTTGGGAGGGTACAAGCCTTATCCTGTGCGAGGAAATGCAAGCTAAAGACAAAATGTCATGGCAGGGCAGACCAGGCTCTAAGCCTTGGGTGGCGGCTGGTCTAGGATCGAAGCTCCGACAGGCGGACAGTTAGAGCATTGCTTTGCTGATCCGGCAGCTTCTGCAGCTTGTCTTGTTCCAGATGTAGGGGTGTTAATTTTCCTCTGGAGTGAACTAGGCAGTCTGAGAGAGGGATCATGCTGCATGGGCAACACATGATCTCTATATTTTAGCCCAGGCTTTGTGCTATGGAGAGGCAATAACTCCATCCCTGGTCTTAACTGGTCTCGGAATCAAAGCTAGAGGCAACTGTTACGGGTTACAAGTCCCTGTCAATTGGCGTAGACATGGGGCGCCACGTGTTGCCTCTGACGGTGGGAGACACCTACAGGTGTCACTGATCAGCTACCGCCCGCCTCAAGCTGGTCAGCCCCCGGCCAAATGGGTGTTGATCCGCCACAGCCTGCCTGCTTCAATGGGTGCTTGGGGCTAGGACACAATCTGAATCGCAGGCTGTAAACACCAATGCACCAGGTAATAATAAAAATAAACATATAAACCTTAAGCTACGGTTTGCAACCTGGAACGTGAGAACCATGTGTCCAGGATTTTCCACTGATTGACCAATATTCACGATGTGAGAAAAACGGCTGTGATTGATGCCTAACTCAATAGTCTTAACATTGATATTGCTGGCCTGCAGGAGACTCGCTTCGCTGAGGACGGGTCACTCAGGGAAAACAATTACACCTTTTTTTGGAAGGGTAGAGGGCAGGCAGAAAAAAGGCAACACGGTGTGGGCTTTGCAGTGAAGAATTCGCTGCTGGGAATGATTGACATTCCAGCAGGAGGAAATGAAAGACTATTAACCCTGCGCTTGGCAACCTCTTGTGGTTTTGCCACCGTTATTACTGCACATGCACCGACACTGGATTCCTTTGATGATGTGAAGGATTCGTTCTATGAGGAGTTAGACTCCGTGATCAAGGCAGTTCCAAAATCCGACTACATTTATATGTTCGGTGATTTCAGTGCTCGTGTGGGCAAGGACTCGAGTTCATGGCCAGTGTGCCTTGGAAAATACAACATCGGTCACATGAATGAAAATGGGCAAAGGCTGCTGGAGCATTGCACCAGTAATGACCTATGTATTACAAGCTCCTTTTTTAAAACAAAAGAGATTGTCGGATACGTTAGGAATGGATGGCTCAATCCCAAAGAGATAAAGGCTGAAAAATCCCTTTTCCCAATGTGATCCTGCCCGTTTAATTAATTTAGCTGTACTGATTCAATTGTTTGAGACCAGAAATAGAGTTTTAGAGAACGAAGGAATACCTTCAGGAAATAACTGACAAAGTTGTATTCCCTTTTATACCCAAAATATCCTTTAAGTGGTTCATTGGCTCTCCTCTACCAACTAATTAATTCTATCTAGGGTAGTGTAAAACAGTTTGACTATGACAAGTAAAATACAATCAATACATGACATGACCTCAGTTTTTATGATTTAATAAACACAAATATGGATTTTGTAAATTGCATTCAAAATTACAATTTCCTGTCATAAAATAAGGACATATACATATACAGTAAATATACAGAATTGATGTGCCAATGATAAGGTAGGTATTAACAGCTATATTTTTCCCAGTGGCATGTAATGCTAATCTTTTACTGGCCTGGATGATCTGAAAAAAAAAAAACTGTCTACACTCAGGATTCCCCACTTCCAGCTTTGGGACTCTCTCTGGCTCTCAATTGCTGTAGTCTTAGTTTTCCAGGGCGTAATATAACATAAGTTGGCTCTTGGTTTTCTTTTCCATTGTTTGACAGGGAATTGTTTACATAAAGATTACCTCTCCTCTGAGACAAATTGAATGGTTGCAGGTGGATAAGTTTCTGCGCTACTCTATCAAGGGCATCACTCAACAGGTGCTGCATTCAATCTTCACCAAGTCAGGTCTGGATAATGACCACTACCTGCAATTTTAGCATCATACAATTCTAATTATATCATAAATATGACATTAGAAATGAAATGTAAGAGCCTAAGAACATAACCAGTGAAAACAATAAAGGAATCTTGTTCTTAGAGAAAATAACATAGAAGAAAGGTAGTCTTGGTGTTCCCAATAAGTTATCATCAACATAGTTGTTTGTTCTCACTCCAATCTTCCACTATCAGGGGTTCAAGGTTTTAACTAGCAGATGTGCAGTTTCATCTTCACCCATGCCTGTCCTCAGGTATACCGGTTAAGTCATACCTTGATTGATTTGGAATTTACAACTATGTCTCCTATCCCATTCTGTTACTAGTTAATTCTCTTGTTCATCTTTTTCTATTCAAGAAAAAGGGTCTCATACATTAAGGGCTTTTAAAAATCAGTTCCCTTTTCCATGAGTATTTGCTTATAAACAAGATAAGTACATTCTGGTATTATTCTTGTGTAGCATTCAGGTGTATTCTTCTTCATTAAATGCTTCAAGTGAGAAGATTTCTTCCATTCTCATGGATGTAATATTGATTATCATCATCATCATCATCATCATCATCATGGTTTTTATAATCATTGTAATTACTATCATTATCATTATTTTCATAATTACTACATTGTCATTACAATCATTATCATTATTATTATTATTATTATCATAATTATTACATTGTCATTACAATCATCATCATTATTATCATGCTTATGACATTAGAAATCATTACATTATTCTAACATTATCATCATAATCATTGTTACATCATTTTCATTAAATTACAGTCATCATCATCATCTTTGTAGTACATTATTATCATTACACTAGACCATATGTGTTAACATGAACTACAAAGTGGAATTTTGCTTAAATTACAAACACAGATGCTGGTGCTATGCGTAATGTATGATATGGTTTGTGTCGTGCTTAGCGCACAAAACTAGATGATAGGAATATGAATGATATTTTATACAAAGTGGTGTTATGCGCTGGAGTGTACTAAATTATTTTTTAGTTTATGGGTTACACCGAAGCATTTCTCTGGGGATAGGCATGGAATTTTACATCAAGTTGCCGGCTACCCTGAGATTGACTGTTGGCTTATACTCCCTCTCTTTTAGCATGTAACTTCACTCACTCACTCAATTTCCTCATGCATCAGTCAACATATCCATCTGTGCATGTGAGGTCACTTCACTCTCTCAGACATCATTCATATGTATAAATGATCATTTCACTCATTCCATAGACACATTCATATTGGTATGGGTGATCATATAGGAATCATTCATCACACATCCTTCATACTGTAATGTAAAGTGGGTACTTATGTGATTTCCCAATGATAACCTTAAATGTTAACACCATTGACATCACAATGAGATCTCACCCATTCATCAGACACAATCATATCTGTATGGATGACAATCATGCATATGTAGGTGCTTTATCCCTGATAAATACTCAGGTTCAATAACAATGATTTTACAATTAAATCTCATCCTTCAACTTAACTTATACTATTTCATGGATATTTAGTTATGCATGCTGATGGGTTTTATCAAATGATACATTCCCATCTGTTTAAAAATGATGAAATCACACATGAATCCTCACAGACATGTTATCAGCAATGACATAGTGATCATTAGACATAATTATGAGATTCTCAAAGGATACTGCCACATGTGTAGCAATAATAAAATGCACAGGGGCCCCCCTTATTCTCATAGATTTATGTTATCTACTCAGTCTACATTCAGGCATTATGAATCTTAACCATTCTACCATGCCGGTTGACTCAGTATTATTATTGTGTGGCACAAACATTAATTCCATATGTTTACAACATTGAAAATACATTTGACTCACCGCTATGGTGTTTTAACTCAACACACAAATTATGATACCTGTAGAACTCTGGTTGGTTCTCATGTGTTCATGAATTATAAAAAAAACTATTTGTTTGTCCATGTGCTCATGTCAAAAAGTAAATCTACTGACTTATGTGCTCCATCTACTTGACTATACACATTCCACTAAATTCTCTATTAGTGCTGGCACATGTAAACTAGTTTTTAATCTTTTACAGTGGGCCATATACATTATGTCCTTACAATTGTACTAAGAATTCTGAATTTCCTTAAGTCACTCTAATTCATTGTAGATTCAGTTTCATGCTTAAGAAATAAAATGTATAACATGTGTCTAATGTTTTATACATTAACTAAGTTGCTTAGCTGGGAGAAAATAAACATTGTAGTTTTCTCCTAATGTACAGTTTATCTTATGACTATGATAACTGAGTATAATATTATTTAGTTTGTACTAGATTAAATTCGTTAAGAACTCACCATTCCAATCATTGTAGATTGAGTTGCTTAAGAATTAAATGAACCACTTGGATTAATGCTTATACATTAAATCCGTTGTTTAGTTTGGGAGAAAATAAAATTCACTATGGATATTCTTGATTAATAGTGTATCTATAAACTATAACAATTAAATTAACTTCTTAATTCACCACACGTGTTCACCGAGTCTACTTACCAACTCTTCTTCTAGGAAAATATCTCACACTTAATCTAAGATTTAAAATAAATTATATTCACCTCATCCAAACAGGATGACTTCCAACACTTCAGCGACAAGTTTCAGATTTTTCCAATGCGATGTCGTGGGCTGATGTTTCTCTATCTATCTAACTTATACTAATCTTTGGTAAATTGATTTTGAAGAGACTAACACTCCCTCCCTCATCGAATCTCTCCTGCGTCGTGTGTGTGTGTGTGTGGGTTGGTTCACAAAAACAGACAGTTTCTTTCCCACATGGGCTTTTATTTAGATTTCGTTGTTCCGGTGGTGACGTCACAATGGGTCGATGAAAAAGTCTGATTATTGCCGTGGAGAACGAGGCGGTGTCAACCTTTTTCCGTCGCTAGGAATTATTTACCGCATGTTAAGCTGGTGAAAATGAAATATATCACAGAGATGCATAAGGTCACATGGAAACATCCAAGATCCGGCCATTGGCACCAGCTGGACTTCATCATCACACGGAGACAACATCTGAACCATATATCATTGACTCGAAGTTACCACAGTGCTGACTGTGATATGGATCATTCTGTGGTTGTTGCAAGGGTTAGACTGAGACCAAAAGATTCTACACAGCTAAACACAAATCTAGCCCCAGGATTAATATTATTAACACTCACGATCCTGAAAAGTGCTTTCAGTTTCAACAGCAATTTGAAGACGCTTTCACTGATACACCAGAAAATTGTACAGTAAATGAAAAGTGGAGTCAACGTAAGGAAACTCTTTATAAAACTGCCGTAAGGGTTTACGGCACTGTGGATCATAAAATGCAGGACTGGTTTGCGGCAAACAGCGAGACTCTGCAGCCCTTGATTGATAAGAAGAAGATAGCTCTCTTAAGAAACACTCTGAGTGAGCTAAGGCAAGCTAGGAAGGATGTGCAAAAGGCTGCCAGGCAATGTGCAAATGATTATTGGATCAAGTTATGTGAGTCCATTCAAATTGCAGGTGATAAGGGAAACATAAGAAGCAGGTATGAAGGAATAAAGAAAGCATGTGGTCCAGTGATCAAAACAAGTGCACCATTGAAAACCTTGACTGGAGAAATCATCACTGATAAGAAACAGCAGATGGACAGATGGGTAGAGCACTATTTGGAGCTTTACTTAAGTGAGATCAAACTAACGGATTATGCCCTCAACGCCATAGAGCCTCTACCAACTCTTGACCACCTGGACACACTGCTCACCATAACAGAAGTTAAGTGTGCTATAAATGAACTTGCATCTGGCAAGGCTCCGGGTAAGGATGGGATTCCAATAGAGGTTATCAGGAGTGGGCAAGACACACCCACTCTACAGATCCACCAGCTAATAGAGCTATGCTGGCGAGAAGGACAAGTCCCACAGGATTTCAAAGATTCAAGCGTCATAACACTGTACAAGAACAAGGGCGATCGGAGTGATTGCAACAACTATAGGGGTATCTCACTTCTGTGTATTGTTGGTAAAGTATTTGCCAGAATTGTTCTGCTCAGACTTCAAATCCTAGGAGATCAAGTCTACCCCGAATCACAGTGTGGCTTTCGACAGAACCAGTCTACCATTGATATGATTTTCTCATTGCGACAAATGGAAGAAAAATGCCGTGAACAGAATCAACCACTGTTTATTGCCTTCATCCACCTCACAATGGCATTTGTTTTGGTAAGTCGTGAGGGTCTATTCAAGGCACTAAAGAAGATTGGATGCCCACCAACTCTTCTGTTCATTGTGGAATCGTTTCACACAGGCATGAAGGGTATAATCAAGTTTGATGGTGCAACTTCTGAAGAGATTGAAATTAGGAGTGGAGTTAAGCAAGGTTGTGTACTAGCTCCCACCCTCTTTGGAATATACTTCTACTGAAATATGCCTTTCGTGATCAGGATGGTGGTATATACATGCACTCACGCTCAGACGGCGGCCTCTACAATGCTCAGAGATTGAAGGCCAAGACCAAAATTAGGAGGGTACTGATCAGAGAGTTGCTTTTTGAAGATGATGCTGCAGTTACGACCCACTCTGAGGAAGAAATGCAATGTCTACTATCTGCATTCTCCAATGCTTGTTCTGAATTTGGTTTACCAATTAGCAAAAAGAAGACACATATTATGTCACAAGGTGCACATGGTGTACCATCAATCTTTATTGACGACGCCGTACTAGAGATGGTAGACCATTTTACATATCTAGGATCAGTGGTAAATAGAAAATTATCCCTAGATCAGGAAATCAACATCAGGATTGGTAATGCAGCAACAATAATGAACAGGTTGAGAAAAAGAGTCTGGGAGAACAGGAAGCTTACTGCCAAAACAAAAGTCCTTGTCTATCAAGCCTGTGTCCTTAGTACTCTTCTTTATGGCAGTGAAACCTGGACAACTTACTCACACCATGAGAAACGTTTAAACAGCTTTCATATGCGATGCCTGCGAAGAATTCTTAGTATTAAGTGGCAAGACAAAATCACAAATACTGAAGTATTGGAAAGATCAGGTTGTGTGACGGTTTATTCCATGCTCAGTCTTCGTAGACTTAGATGGATAGGACATCTTAGGAGGATGGATGATGGTAGAATACCAAAGGACATCTTTTTTTTGGTGAATTACAGATGGGTAAGATATCTCAGGGTCGGCCTCTACTACGATACAAAGATGTGTGAAAGCGGGACATGATTGAGACAGGCATTGATAATGCACATTGGGAGCAAGTCGCCGCTGAACGTGTTGCATGGAGGGCAAACATCAGAAATGCAATAAAGACAAAGGAGAAAATTATTGCAGATAAGTCACAAACCGAGCGTGTGAGACGTAAGATGGTGCATGATGGTGGAAATGACCACGTGTTCACATGCACCCACTGTGAACGGACATTTACAGCGCAAATTGGCCTCATCAGTCACATTCGCTACCGCCATAGGTACAAGTTATTATGCCTTTTTAAAGCACAAACTATCGTCTGTCAAGACGGCAAGGTGCCAATGATGTTATTTGTACCTATTACTGCTGCAAATTTTCTTCTGCATTTAGTTTATAAACTCTGAAAGGAAGGTCTACTCATGCTTGGTGCAGAATTAACCTTACCTCTTGAGTTCTCATGCCAGGAAGAGTTATTTTTGTGTTTGCGTTTTCTGAAAACATTCTTACTGCTAATTCTTGCAAAGGGAACATTTTAAAATTGTAATCAAGACAAAACAAAACAAAAAGTTTGAAACAATTTAAAGACGCCAGCTGCTGGCCCTCTGCCTGATAACATTTTCAGTCCCAAGCCATGCCCATGGAATCACAACCACTGTGTAATGTGTTCTTTAACTGCTTACATTTGGCAAAACATTTTAAAGAAATCTGGCTTCCCCAGTGGGTACTTCCACTCTGCAGTTAGCCGCTTTGCTTTGCAAGTGATGCATTTGTAATTTTTTCATGGTGATTTCCTGTGGACATTTACTGTCAAAATCTGGGGCAGAAGAGTTAGATAAGGTTTTAAAATGTATTGTCTCTCATACAACACATGTCTTGAAGCTTACACATTTATTATATCTAAATCAAAAAAATATCTTAACAGCATATACATTTACTGTAGCTGATATACCAAATGTCGTATAGCATACTCTGTCATTATATAAGGTGGAAGGTCTGTACTTTAAGGCCATGTTTCCAAGCGCTTGTGACAAGAGCGAGTTACTTTGATTAAATATAGCTTTGATAATGCTTGAAAAGAATCGACCAATACACTAACACTATATGACCGACCAATCCACTAACATTATATAACCAACAAATACACTAACATTATATAACCAACCAATACACTAACACTATATAACCGACCAATACACTAACATTATATAACCGACCAATACACTAACATTATATAACCGACAAATATACTAACATTATATAACCGACTAATACACTAACATTATATAACCAACTAATACACTAACATTATATAACCGACCAATACACTAACATTATATAACCAACCAATACACTAACATTATATAACCAACCAATACACTAACATTATATAACCGACCAATACACTAACATTATATAACCAACCAATACACTAACATTATATAACCAACCAATACACTAAGATTATATAACCGACCAATACAGTTCAATACACTAACATTATATAACCGACCTATACACAAACATTATATAACCAACCAATACACTAAGATTATATAACCGACCATTACAGTTCAATACACTAACATTATATAACCGACTAATACACTAACATTATATAACCAACCAATACACAAAGATTATATAACCAACCAATACACTAAGATTAAATAACCGACCAATACAGTTCAATACACTAACATTATATAACCAACCAATACACTAAGATTATATAACCGACCAACACAGTTCAATACACTAACATTATATAACCAACCAATATACTAACATTATATAACCAATCAATACACTAACATTATATAACCAATCAATACACTAACATTACATAACCAACCAATACACTAACATTATATAACCGACCAATACACTAACATTATATAACCAACCAATACACTAACATTATATAACCAACCAATACACTAACATTATATAACCAACCAAAACACGAACATTATATAACCAACCAATACAATAAAATCATATAACCGACCAATACAGTTCAATACACTAACATTATATAACCAAACAATACACTAACATTATATAACCAATCAATACACTAACATTACATAACCAACCAATACACTAACATTATATAACCGACCAATACACTAACATTATATAACCAACCAATACACTAACATTATATAACCAACCAAAACACGAACATTATATAACCAACCAATACAATAAGATCATATAACCGACCAATACAGTTCAATACACTAACATTATATAACCAACCAATACACTAAGATTATATAACCGACAAATACAGTTCAATACACTAACATTATATAACCAACCAATACACTAAGATTATATAACCGACCAATACAGTTCAATACACTAACATTATATTCCTAACCAATACACTAACATTATATAACCAACCAATACACTAACATTATATAACCAATCAATACACTAACATTATATAACCAAACAATACACTTACACTATATAACCGACCAATACACTAACATTATATAACCAACCTATACACTACCATTATATAACCAACCAAGACACTAACATTATATAACCAACCAATACACTAACATTATATAACCAACCAAAACACTAAGATTATATAACCGACCAATATAGTTCAATACACTAAAATTATATAACCAACCAATACCCTAATATTATATAACCAACCAATACACTAACATTATATAACCAACCATTACACTAAGATTATATAACCGACCAATACAGTTCAATACACTAACATTATATAACCAACCAATACAGTTCAATACACTAACATTATATAACCAACCAATACAGTTCAATACACTAACATTATATAACCAACCAATACAGTTCAATACACTAACACTATATAACCAACCAATACAGTTTGTCAACAACCTGATTTCATACAATCATGCGGACCCTTCATTCACCCCCCGTAACTATAAACACATCGTTGGGTAAATGGACTATCAAAATTCATGTTTAATTATATTTTATAAAGCTTGCTCTCTGAGCATACACAGTTAACATTCATTACTCAATTGCAATCTATTATCATTGATTAAGTGTAACTATGCCCCCTCTAAACTATACACCACCAGGGAAAACACAGATGTCCTGTCACACCGACTGTCAGTCTCCGTCTGACTCAATTAACATGTTCAGTCCAATTTCTCGTCCCCCTTTCTCGTGCTGTTAGTTGTGCGGCGTGCTAGCACACTTGCCACGTCGTCCAGTTGTCCAGTCCTCGTAGCCTACGCTATACTAGAGTTCAGTCTGTTTACGGGTAATCCCCGTGCTTACGGTACTCTGTCCTATTACGGGAGTGAATCCCGTTACGTCCTAGTTATGTCCTTGCTATGACACATGCGTGTCTTGTCTAGGTCTGGTCCTAACACTGGTTTGGAGTACTATCTCCTTCTACTGTCTTTCTCTATGTATGCTCTTGTATAGAGTCCCTATTATGTCCTGTCTTTGTCCTTTACTTGCCTCTGTCCTTGTCCTACTTGTATCTATGTCTATCCTACTTCTATCTCTGTCTCTTCTACTTCTATCTCTGTCTCTTCTACTTCTATCTTTGTCTCTCCCAGCACCTTGACACGCTCCCGTCCCCCGTCGCATTGCGTCACCAACTTTAACTCATGGGTGTGGCGCAATCTTTCGTAACATTTAAAAATTAGTTTGGTCTAATTTTGTCAAGTGCTGGTAGGGTTATGTCCTCATGTCCTAGGTATAATCACTAACTTCTGACTATCTGATGTCACATTGTCGTATTTATCCACTGGCTTATTAATCAGTGTAGCACAACTGTACTGTTGGCTAGAGTCAATACTCATCCCATTACACATATGAGAGCTGTAACGAACCGAAGACCATTGCCTTTACGGCCTGCTTCTCAAAATGCCAATTTACCGACACCCCGTCCAGATTGCACTTTTTAGGGTACAATACATGAATATGAATTCATGCTCCCGTGTAATGTTTTTCCAACTATATTACAAGTTGTGTGTGTGCTGATGTTCACCTCTCTAACTTCCGTTTGTGGCTAAACATTCAAATGTATACCAAAGTATCAGTTAGTCTGTGATGTCCCCTGTTCATGTGGTTATCCCCCGTTCCATTTAATTGCTGTATGCATTTTTGTCTGTAAGTATTTATGGTTGTTTGCGTGTTTAGTTAAGTTTAATGTATGTTTAAATCAGACACATAGGTGTATGAATCTAATTTATTGAGTGTTGTATTTGAAGCCTCGTAGATAGGTTTATGCTGTCACCAATTGATGCGTTAGCATAATTTGTGACCGCCTTGCTGATCTAGGAAACTTAAAAATGTTGCTATACCTATAATAGAATAGTGGCAACTACACACAAGATCACGAAACACGTGTGTTACACTGAGAACGCAGACAAATTATTAAAAACGCTTGGGCGCGGAAAAAAATTCGCCCGCTTTTCACTCTCCTTGTATTTAATTCATTCATTCTGTCCTTGCATTCGTCTCTCGTACTTGCATTTGTTCTCACAAGTTAAAAAGTTATGTTATGTCATTACATTATTATAACATTATCATGACACAGGGAAATAATCTTGGGAAATGCAATAAAATAAAATAATAGAAAAAAATATACATTAAAATAAGAAAATAAGCTCAGAGGAAAGGCGAGACGGACATATAATCAGATTGCTACTGGAATTATTAGTGTTGGAACTCTTCGCTTGCTGCTGAGGATGGGGGCGGAGCGCGTATGGGAATGTCCCGAATGCTGTGATGTCGGTTCCTAAATCAATCAATCAATTAATTGTAAGTATACTAACTAATATTAACTATGATTTCGTGTGCTGAGATTTGCTGACTAAGGGAAGATAATCTAACTAATTAACTAAAATGGGGAAAATGTGTTGGTTCCCTTAATATAACTATAAATCTAGATGGTACAAAAAAAAACAAACAAACTATTTTGTGATGTTATATTCCTAACTAATTTATATTAAATAAATCGGATGTTCTACCTATACTAAACTAATGTGTGGAACGCTAGGATGTAATAAATCTTAGTTATCTAATTTTAAGAGTAGTTATAAGTGTCTTTAGTTGGGAAATGGGAAAGGTGCATTTAATCTATAACAACTAAAGTTGTCGTGTTTCTTTTAACTACGTACACCATCTCGGTTCTGCTTTTACGTATATTCAACTAACTACATCTACCAAAAATATTCTATTCTATGCAACTGTGGTAAAATTCTCTATAATACATGACAATTACATACATTTATATTTATATAATATTTATATACATAATAATATACACATTCATATCTATCACATTAATTAACTACGTTAACATAGGCGCACTGAAAATGTCACGCTCTTTCCTTTTTGAATCAATTTCACAAGTTCTTATGTATATAGTTCACTGTTCCATGCGATGTTCCTGGAATCTATTATGATGTGTCACTAATATTCCGGATTACAATTTACTGACTTAATGTAAATAGTGATGAGATGAGTGTCTTATGTCACATCTGTGTGATCGACTTTTGGTAACATAGTCACAGACAGAGTTGTGTCGACTTCTGGTAACATAGTCACAGATAGAGTTGTGTCGATTTCTGGTAATTCAGTTACAGACGAAGTTGTGTCGACTTCTGGTAATTCAGTTACAGACGAAGTTGTGTCGACTTCTGGTAATTCAGGCACATTAAAGTTTGTAGGCCTACTTAACACGTCGGCCAGTATGTTACTTTTGCCACTGATGTGCCTGACAGTAAATGAGTAATTTTGGAGTACCAGGGACCATCTGTATATCCTGTTGTTTTTGTGGACACCTGTTTCCATGACAGTGAGCGGTGAGTTGTCAATCTCTATGACAAAGTGTGTCCCTGCCAAAAATCTGTGGAGTTCATGGACACAGTACACAATCGACAGCGCTTCCAATTCAGAAACCCCGTATTTGGCCCCAGTAGGAGTAATTTTTCGACTTACGTACATTATTGGATGAAGAATGTCGTTGTATTTCTGGCCCAAAATGCCTGCTATCGAGACTCTGCTGGCATCCGTCCTAAGAAAATATTGCAACTGAGGATTAGGCAAGCGGAGTATTGGGACGTTGCTAAACAAATGTTTAAGTTTTGATAAAGCATCAATTAGAATGGCATCTTTCACATCAATCTTTACATTCTTTTTCAATAAATTAGAAAAGACACTGGTAATTTCCGCTAGATTGGGAATGAACTTGTTACAATAATTCACCAATCCGAGCAAACTTCTGACTTGTTTCTTGGTGACTGGTATCGTAAGATTTAGAATCTTTGTCACAATTTTGCTATCTGTTTCCAAATGGCCTTTTGATATGGTATGGCCTAAGAAGTCTATTTTCTCCAAGCCCAGCTCCACTTTGGTGGGCTTTACTGTAAGTCCAAATACTATTATCCGT
Source organism: Cepaea hortensis (assembly GCA_963921405.1). Lineage (NCBI taxonomy): Eukaryota > Metazoa > Mollusca > Gastropoda > Stylommatophora > Helicidae > Cepaea > Cepaea hortensis. Next base: position 61,456,654 of record OY992886.1, read on the forward strand.
TCGAAGACTTGTCTAAGTTTTTGCAAGTGTTTTGTCCAGTCTGTTGTATGTATACATCTGTTGTTTATCAATTTTAGTTTTATCGGTATGCTGTCCCTTGTAGTAGTTAACTCTATTGTTGGTTCTGGTTGTTCTACGTTGTCGTCGCCTGTTCGATGCACTATTGTGGTTGTGCTGAGTATGTTTTCTGTCTGGATGCAGGGTGTGTTTGCATAGTGTTTTTCTTCTATTTGGTTAATGTCTGGTGTGGTTGTATTGTGTTTGTCTCTTGTCTGATGAATTGGTGTAATTGCATTGTGTTTGTCTGATGTCTTCTTAATTGGTGTAATTGCATTGTGTTTGTCTTCTGTGTGCTGTTTCTGTTTAGAGGCCAATGTTATTGATTGGTCCTCTTCTGTAAAGTGGTTAAACTTCTTTTCTGAGTGGTGATATAAGATACATAATGGCGACATATAATTGATATCTTTAACAAATTTCTGCCAGTCAAACTGAGCTAATGTTCTGGCTCTGGTATAGTTATATCGCGATTGATTAGCAAAGAACGAATCTATTGAGATTCGTGAAAGTACATGTCGCTGTTCGACTTGTGGTAATATTTGCTGATCTTTCTGGTTGTCTCTCTTGCCCTTTTTCATGAGGCTATTTTTGTGTGCCTGAAACTTGCATGACGTCTTTTCTGTCATGTTTGGGTTTATACATTTTAAACAAGATGAAGTAAATTTCATGGCGCATTGCGCCTTTATGGAGTTTTCTTTACTGGTGTTAGGTACTTTACCACTTGATATTATCACGTGTAGCATTTCTTCTTGTAGGTGATCTTGCTGTTTCTTTGTTTCTGATCTTGTTATCGCATTAGCCTTATGGATTTCTCTCCAGGCTAATATTTGTACTGCGGTACAGTTTTTCAACTGTGGAAAGCACCCAATTATCAAATACGTACAAGGATTATCTAGGATGGCGCACGTAAATGTGCCGGACAGGAATGGAGTGTCTATACGGGCTTTAGCTAATGGGTATTTTTTAATGTTACCCGAGAATTACGGCACTTTACAAAACCGCCCGCATAATCTTCTGGCTTGGCCAATTCCTTCCTCAAGCCAATAAGGGTACTACCGCTTTCTACTAAACACTGACAAGGTTTGTTGTTAACCATCCCGTCATGAAATACTAGTTTGCCTCTGGAGGCTGTGACTGCGTTAGCATTCTCCGTAGAGCATGGTACTGTGTGCCCGCATTTCAGTACACCGTCTTCGTGAAATTGATGGCAAATAACACAATTATCAAAGTTCAAAACATCAATAGCTGCTACAATATTATCAGTGTATGGTAAAACTTCCTCACTTTCACTTTCACACTCACTTTCACTTCCAGAAAAGGTACCGACAAGTAAAGCATTACTGGCTCTCAATTTCTGACGTCCAAGACACTTAGAACTATAATGACCGTACGAACGACTTATTCTCTTGCTTCTTTATCATCATCTCTAAGTGAGACGGATATCCCGGGTTCTTATCGCACATCGAGTACTGTTCGTGAAACAAACGACAGTATGGGCACTGAGGTGGCTTAGATTTAGGTTTGTCCCTCCTCTGAAATGGTTTCTGAGGTTTACTACTAGCAAATGATACTATTTCAGATTCTTCCACAGATGTTTTAAAGATGTCTCGATTGGAAGAAAAATATGCTGACCCCCGTTTTTCTAACTGTTCTATTGACTCAATATCGGCTTGCTGCAGAAACATTGCAAAGGGAAATGGTAAAGTGGAGATGACTTTGTCCATTATCATTAAGTTTTTAAGTTTATCAAAGTTTTTGTCTACCTTTGCCGCAGCTAGCCATCTGCTAAATACACTCTGTACGTTAGAGAGATAGTCAATGAACGTTTTAGTTGGTTTGGGTTTTAATTTGGAGTATTGTATTT